>WEIT01009681.1:153012-173113 GCA_013389985.1 Dryoscopus gambensis | reverse complement strand
GCAGAGGGTGCAGGTGAGTGGGCTCGGCTGTGAGTGCCAGTGTGGGGAGCAGTGGGGCCTCTGCTGGCCCTGTGCTGTGCCGTGTCCCCTCCAGGCAGCCTGCGGAGCCTCTCCCGGAGCTGGCCTTGGGAGAGACCTGGCTGCAAAGCCTCCGGCCAGTGCTGGGTGCAGAGGTTGGGGATGCAGGTCTCAGTGCTTCTGCTCCCCGGAACACGAGCCTCCAGAAGCCAAAAGGGTGGGAAGGGAAAAGGGTTTTTCTGCTGCCCTAAACCTTTGCAAAGCTTTTTCCCTTTACTTACGTGCCACAGAGTGATGGTGAGTAAATAGCCCTACAAAGCTCTAACTGCTGTGTAATGCACTGGCTGCCCAAATGGATCTGTGTGCCCTGGCACGTCCCTTCCCTGCAGGGACCTGCCGAGTGCCTGGGGAGGGATTGTGGATTCCTGCTACGAGCTGATGACCCTGGCTCTGCCTTCACGAGGACAGTCCTGTGAGCCCAGCCCGTGGATCCAGCCCAAGCCCTCGTCCCCTGGAGAACAGGCACTCTGCTGGTGCTGGGGTGGGAGGGTTGTGGCAGGAGGAGGTTCTGTGTGCCACCCTGCTGTAAAGGGGCAGCAGCAGCACCTGCACCCCGGCCCTGTCCCAGGTGAGTGCCATTCCTCAGGGAGCGGAGGTGTCCTGCTGATTACAGCCTCTCCATGTGGAGCTGCTGTGAAGCAGTGACATGGGGGATAGTGAGGACCCCACTGATGGCATTTTCTATCCTAGTTTTGAGTGTCTTACTGCTGCTTTCATGCTCAACTCCTCCTTAAAGCTGACCTTTCTACTCCAGGCTCCTCCATCCATTTTTATGATGGTGCTTGTCTGATTGAGCTGTCGCTCACTAAGGTCAGTGGGAAAAAGAGAAAACTATTGGAGCCCTTCCGTATCTTGCCTCCTTGAAGGTCAGTGCATTTATTTTGCTATGATGTTACATCAAGGGTTGATTTTTTAGGGGCATATTTTGCTTGGTGTCCTCGATTTCACTATTTTGGTCTCTGGGTCACTGTGCTGCTGTTGGGATGCCGCTGGATGCCACAGGAGGCATCTTTGTGAGCGTGCAGGGCTCCACTGGGATGTGCCTGGGGATGAGGTGTGTTAAATCTGCCCCATGGCACAGCCTGGACAGGGCTGTAGCCCCTCAGTCCTTGGAGCATTTATCCAAGGGCAGCCATGAGTCATGGTTGCTTCCTCTCGGGACAAGGACATTTAGGAAGATAATAGGTGGGAAAAATAACAGTTGATCCTGAGGCTGAAACTGGAAGCCGTTTCTGAATATAAATTAGAATGTGACCTCAAACTGTCCTGGTTCCTGTCTGCTTGGCAGTGTCTCTCCTTGCCTGAGTCCAGCCTTTGTTTTTCCTTCGTCCCTCTGTCACTTCCACATTGGAACTCTCTTATTTGTCCTGTGCCTGGCACAAACCTGTGCCTACACGTGCAAGACAATGCAGCCTGTCTGGAAACGGGCGCTCTTCATCCCACTCTGTGGTGACAGGAAAATCCCATGTTAATTCTGCAGGGCTTGGCTGCGGGCCTCCCTCTGTTTTCCATGGGCACGGGCAGTCTGTTTCTGTAATGGAGGCCCTAAAATCTCTCCCAAGGCTTAGAAAACGGAACTTTCCACGATCCAGCCCCGTCGGAATGGGAGCTGCTGTAGGCTCTGTGAGCTCCCTGCTGCTGTGGCCGGCCCCTGGCGCTGCCCGGCCCAAGGAGGCCGCGGGGCCGAGCCCGGCTGGGCGGTGGGGCAGGGCGGGCACGGGGACCTGGCAGTGCCGTGTCACCGCGTCCTTCACCCGCACACGGCAGGAGAGGTTTGCTTCACGCACACAAATCTCCTGGGGAGGCACTACAGAAACAGGGGAGAACCGCAGGGCTGGCCGAGGGGGCCTGGCACGGCCTGGGCTCGGCTCTGTCTGCTGGGAGCTGCGGCGGCGCAGAGGCCCCACGGCTTGGGAGGGCCTGGGCCGGCCTTGTCAGCTCCCCGTGTCACGGAGGGGTTGGGAGCAGCCGCCCAGCTCCCCCCTCTCCTGTCACTGGGGATCAGGAGGAATTTCCGCGAGCTCGTTGTGCTGGTGCGGTACAAGCAGAGTGTCAGTGCAATCAAACAGTCACCACGGCCCTGCTTAATCAGAGTGTACAGTTTATTTTTTCACATAGTAAATTTGCTATGATCTAGGTCAGTGCTTGCGACACCAAATTCCCCTTCCAGAGCTGTTTGTTAAGCTTTAAAACCCCCTCAAAATTCAAACTTACAAGAGCTTTCAGTCTTTCAGGTTGTGGAGTGGTCCTTGCTGGGTTTTGGCACTCGGTTCTCCAGGGGGAAAAAGTTTGGATTCCTTTTTCTGGCTTACACTCACTGTCCTTTGCTTTGCTGAGCTCAGAGTACCAGATTTGCTTCCCCCTCCACCATGTCATTAATCATGAACTAGCTTTTGCTTCAAAGAAGAGAGATGTGAGGAGAGCTGTGGTCAATAAGCACAGGCCAAAGGAGTAACTAGGAATATTGATTGGGAATGAAGGCCTGATGTAATAAACTGCTGTCTGGAAGGAAGGCTAAATGCACACGGAGGGCCCGGGTTGCTCTTCCCATGGGCTTTCAGAAAGGAGTAAGAAATTATCTTTTTTTGTTGTTGTTTTTTGGGTTTTTTTGGAATTGAATCACTTGGTGGTAATAAATTACCAAATTTTCTGCGATTGCAATGCTCCATCCTCTAAAAGTAGGACTTGGCATTTTTTTTCCTCCTTGGTTCAGAGCACCAGCCTGGTGTGCTCATGTGCTGCCATTTGTCCTCGCCTACTTTCATTTTAATTTGATGTGTCACCACAAAAACGGGGTGACTGAACAGCTTCAGTTCTTGGCACACTGGATTTAATGGAGTTGGTGAGGAAAGCAGGCAGTAAAATTTGTTTCCTTCAGCAAGACTTGGCGTGGCCCCCGGTTTGTCAGGTTGGATTCCTCAGTGCCGTGTCACATTAAGGGACGCTGTGGGACACTGAGGCAGGGCTGGGCGGTGGCCGCAGGACACCGGGGCTGCCGAGTCCAAGGCACTGCTGCCAAAATTCCCGGTGTGGTGAACGCCTCTGTGTCACATGGCTGCACTTGCTTGTAAACGCTCCCGTGGGCTCCTCTGGCCCGGGCTCCGCTCTCTGCAAGGACCTCTCTCCTGAGGAGACTGTGGGAGCTGGGCTGGGTTAGTCCGGAGCAGGCTGAGAGGGGATCCCCTCAATCCACGCAAACATCTCCAAGGGCTGTCAGAGGAAGGTGCCAGCCCCTGTTCAGTGGCGCCAGTGACAGGACGAGGAGCAATAAACTCAAACACAAGGAGTTCCCTTAGCCTGAGGAAGAACTTCCTTCCATGGAGGGTGGCAGAGACTGGAACAGCTGCCCAGGGAGGGTGTGGGGTTGTCCCCGTGATGCAGTAACCGGTCCTGCAGTCACCAGTGCTGAAACAGCTCCTGGCCAGTACAGATGGGATGGTTGCTTGCTGTTATTATTCTTCAGTTTTCTGAGTATTTGAGCAATGTTTCCAAAAAGGTGTCATGGCAGTGAGACACCATCTCGTATTCCTCTGACTTCTCTATTTTTCTGCAAAACCATACAGCCCTTTTTTTGCTAATGAGTGTTATGAATAATTAAAACTAAATTGCAGCTCTCAAAAGAGGCAAGCAGACAGAGGGAGCGAGCCTCTCCCCTTGCTTCCTTGGCATGGAAGTGCCACAGCTTCCCTGTCCATCTCACTGCTCTTCTACAGGGAAAGACTTTGAAGGCTCCTGAGCAGAGTTCCAGGAGCCATTGGAGTCGGGGCACGGGGGCCCTCCGTCACTGTTGTGTTCTCAGAGCTGATCTATTATTACAGCCCCTTGCACTTTGTGCAAACCAATTAAAATGAATAAGTGTACTCTGATCTAATATCCAAGTCACTTTTTGGCACACAATCATTCATCATAAATGCACATAAAACTAGAATTCAATTAATCAGCTCATACAAAGAGCCTGCCTCTTGCTATTTTTTCCTAATACATATTTTTTCTTTGAATAAAAATGTAATTGTCAGTGCAAAATATCAAACCAGAGCCACATAACAAATAACTATGGATTTGTAATTAAGCCCAATAAAGGCTAAGATGGAGTATAAAAGGCGGAGAGCTAAAATCCAATTAAAACTTATTATGAGAAATACAATGCCAGGATTTTTTTCAGGCGGAGAGCAGCGCATACTCTGGTCTGTAAGAGAACACTGTTACTGGATTTGATAATGAAACCCGAGGTCTGGTTCCGTGAGTGTGGAGCAAACAGCAAATGGCAAGAGGAGACAGAGACAGAGGAGGGAGGCTGTAAGGGCCCCTTATCTGCTGCTGTAATCAGAGCCCGGCTCTGGCCATTTCCCCTCCTCCAGGGCTGCACTTGACTCGGAAGGAACAAGAGATTAATTCTTGCCCAGGCTGGAGCTGCTCTCGCTGGTGTTTGTGCTAATCTTCCACGAGTGAGGCGGTTACTGCAGGACCCGGGGGCCGGGCTGGACCGGCAGCAGACACTGGCAGGGACAAGGACAAGGTGGCAGCTCCTTGTGATCATGGAGTTTGGTCCCGCAGCCCTCACAGCCAGCATCCTTCATCCTCCTGCTGTGCCTGGCCCAGGCACTGGGGCTGGAAAGGGATTGGCACCATCGCTGCTGCCTCTGGGAAAGGAGGAAAATGACAAACCTCCAACCTTGTCTGTGACTGACTTCGCATACTGGCCTAACTAATCGTTATTTCTCAAACAGAGATGGTTACAAATATAAACTGGTTGGTGAGGTCATTTTTCTTTCACTTTTTTCCCAGTCAGAAAGCTTCTTAGACATGGAAAATAAATGTGTGAAGTTAGCCTAGTCTGAAAACAACTGGACTTTGTGCTTAAAATGAAGAAAAAATAGATTAGATTTCTCTTCCCAGAATTCTCATTGTTCCAAAATAACTGTAATTATTCCCTTTTTCTTTTTTATTATTGAGTTCTTCCATTGTGTGACACGTAATTCTCTTAACCAGCAGAATGTTCCTGGCCTTGCATTTTATTCCGACCCTACCCCTTTTTAAAAATATGATTATAGGTACAACTCCCATGTGCCTATTTCATGTCTTTGTAGCATTAATGGTCTATTGAATAATACCCAACTGCGTTGTTTATCCCTTTTATTTTTGCCACTGGTTTTGCAGCTCGGTGTTTCTCCCTCTCTGTGGCTCTCGTGTGGGTCAGCCTGGGCAAGGCTGAGGATGGAGAACGAGATGGGGCTGGGAGCCAACATCTTCCCTGCCTATGGTTCATGCTTGTCCTGCCACTTCCATACGTGGGCATCCTCCATCTCCACGGCTTTATATTCCCATGACAACCAACATCCCGGCCCCCAGTGGGTCCCTGTGCAGCCCCAGGAGCCCTCCGGGACCAGGCACAGCAGCTCCACCAGCACAAGGGAGCCCCCAGGACACTGGTGGGTGCAACCTGCCCCTCGCTTTCCTCCAAGGGTGGAGCCTTGGCTTCACCCACTCTCCTCTGTGTCCCGAGCATCCGACACCCCCCGGACCTCACCCTCGCTGTTCGTTCCTCTGCTCTGCAGAGGGAAAACCCTCCACTTGGGCACTGCATGGGGAAGCTGTAAGGCAAAAAGCATTCATGGGTTAAATATTGAAATCTTCTGCAGCCAGATTTGGAGACGTTTTTTCAAAACAGCTCCTCCGTGCCTCTGAGTGTCTGAAGTGGTTGTGAGCTCCTGGGGAAGTGCAGCCGCTCCCGGTGTGACCTCGGAGCAAACATGAAAGAATGAGCAGTCACGGGCACACGGATGGCTCCAGCTGGCCCCAGATATGAGCAGCTCTTAGGAAATCCTTGATTAGGATTCACTTACAACATAATCTCTCTTTCTTTTTCAGCTTTTATTAACAGCACCTGTAGCAAGCAATAGGGGAATGAGGTGACTCTTCTCACCAGATGGAGAGTAAGAGAGAAAAGGCACCTGAAATCAGAGACGGAACAAGATCCCAGTTTGTGTGGCTGAATTTGAGATGGGAATAAGACACCCTCACTGAGTAATTTGGTATTTTTTGTACTGGAACAGAATACTGAGCAGTCAGCCTAGGCACTGTCAAACATAGTTATTTAACATAGGAGGTAAATAACAAGTACTAAAGTTGTCTGGTGGAGACAGCAGCAAGCAGTAACTCTTGGGTAGAGACCGAATCCCAGCATTCAACTCTTTGTGCATTACAGCCACATCCACCCCGAAATGTCTTCTGCCATCTATTAATTCACTTGCCACACATCTCCTGTCTCTGAATTCTGACCCTCATTTAGCAGCTCTAACCTCGGCCCGTTGCCCTGGTAGTTAATAACGTCCCTGTGCAGGTGCTGGTGATGTGTGATCCATCCTGGCTCCGCAGGCTCTTCGTTAACAATTAACAGCATTAACAACACTCTCAATATCGTGTCAGCAGCTCGCTCATCACTGTGGGGCTGTGAGGGGCTGTAATTGGAACCATCTGTTTGAAGGTTTCTGTTCTCTCCAGCTTGCTGGTGGAGCTGTCATCTCCTGCTCCTGCTCAAGCAGAGTCCATGGAGAACAATTCCTTCCCAATATCCCATCCATCCCTGCCCTCTGGCAGTGGGAAGCCATTCCCTGTGTCCTGTCCCTCCAGGCCCTCGTCCAAAGTCCCTCTTGACCTCTTTTGGAGACCCTTTCCACACTGGAAGGGGCTCTGAGGTCTCTCTGGATCCTTCTCTTTCCCAGGTGAACACCCCCAGCTCTCCCAGGCTGGCTCTGCCCTCCCTTGGGAGAATCCTTGTGGCTTCAGCCCCAGGCAGCTCCCGGTGCCGGCGCTGCCGGAGCAGCCCCTGAACCTGCGGAATTACGCGTGCGAGCTGCTTCTGAAATTAGCCGCACATGTTTATATTAACATGCAAATAAAGCAGCTTGAAATAAACCAAAACATGAAAAAGTCTCTTCATTAGGTTCGGGTTTATGGCATAACTGATTGGAGGGGGTGCAAGGCTCTGATTACCTTCCTGACGCTGAAGGGATCTGCAACAATCACACTGATAACAAACCATTAAACATATTCTATTAAATTACTGGTAATTCTGAATTAGCTCAATATTGCACATGGGTTCATTTAATTTTTATGTAAATTCTATCCCCAATTTTGCAAAGTCTTAATAATTTAACAGCAGATTAGGCTAAATTATTTTAATTCAATTTTATGTGAATTTTTTCCTTCTGCCTTTAAGTAACCCATTCATAAAAGTTTTTCTTTCAGACATTGTGCACAGAGAGAATTAGATGCCGGTGCCAGCTCTTCCAGCTTCACTGTGGGCCACCATGCCCACTTGGATTTGAAATCCAAGTAAACCCAAATGTTGCTCATTTCATATGGGATGTTCAAATCAGGAAGGAAATACTGACTTTAGAAATAGAACTAAAGGAGGGATCAAATTTGGGAATGCTTTTTCCAGAGGGTCAGAACCCTGAGGGTTTGGGCCGTTTTTTATCTTCATCAGGTGGACTTTTTCATTGTTGAGATTTGGATCAGAATTCCTTACCTCTTGTTTAGGTGACATGCTGGATTTGGACTGTTTCTCACTGACCACTTGCTTAGAAACAGCATCTAAACTGTGCCTAAAGGTTGGTGCTGCCAGGATCAATATCTGTGGGCTCCGTTTGATGTTCCCACATGGCTGCTGGCAGCCCTGGAGTCGGGAGCAGGCACCAAATCCGTGCCTTCACGAGGCAGCGCTGGCGGTGCGGCCCCTGCTGTGACACCCTGTGGAGCCTCGGGACAGGGACAGGTGGCATCTGGGGGTGGTGATGCGAGTTATTGTCTTTGGTTCTCTGAGCTTTGCTTTCTGTTTGTTTTTGTCTCTCCTTTTCTGCAGTTATTCTATTAATACAATATTTTCAATGTCTTAACCAAAATAATGTCAAAGGATTTCCCCTTGGGTACGTGTGCCAACAGTAATCACTGCTACGTCTGGAACAATCGGAATAAAGGAAGTGTCTCACTGCTAATGATCCCTCAT
The DNA here is from genome assembly GCA_013389985.1 of Dryoscopus gambensis. NCBI lineage: Eukaryota > Metazoa > Chordata > Aves > Passeriformes > Malaconotidae > Dryoscopus > Dryoscopus gambensis. Next base: position 165,027 of record WEIT01009681.1, on the reverse strand, counting down.
TTGTACTGAAGTAATTTGTGCAGTTATTTCGACTAATGCTGGGCTGTGGTGTTGGATTCTGGGATCCAAGCACATGTGTGGAGAATGCCCAGCTATTCTGCTCCATGGCCACGGTGCTGTCATTCCAGAGCCTGGGAGCACTGGGTACTTGAGGGAGTCATTTCAGGAGTTCCCAGTAGTGGGAATGAACACCTGAAGGCACCTGAACCCCCTGCTATGGATCCTCCCTTTTTTGCCTTTTTCTTTTTGCCTTTGTGAGAGGGAATCTGTGCTCAATTCCAGTCCGAAAGGCAGCTGGGATGTCAGCTGGCTGAACTGGGGGGGTTTGGAATGGTGATTTTAAATAATCTCACCTATCAATCATGGAATCAGACACTGGTGTGGGGCTGCAGCTCTAACAGGGCTTGGGCCACAACTTTGAAATAGTTTTATAAATGCCTCTGAATTATTCAGTGTAAAAGGGCCCCTAATTATCTTAATTGACCGATGAGTCAGTCCATTGAAGGCACCTGGCACTGGAGTGAGCCAGCGGGGCCGGGGAGAGCCGGGCCCTGCCGGGAAGGGCATGGAAGGGCTGAGAGGATGCAGCGCTTCAAAGCCTTGGCCCCAGGAAAGCTTCGTTGTCTGAGGTTTGTTTCTTTTAAACACTTCTATTTTCGAGAGCTGTTTGGATACCAGAGGACGGCTATTTTTAGATCCATTTAGAGCGTGTTTTTGTGCAGCTCCTGTTTCCCGGCTCCATTAAGGAGCTTTCCGGGGAAGCCGCCGTGTCCCAGCGCTCCCCGAGGATGCTCCCGAGAGCCGGGCGAGCGCCAGGCTCCGGAACGAGCGCGTGGATGAGCCCGTGAGGCACGGCTGCCGCCCTAATGCCCGCAGAGGGGTCTGTGCTGATGGGTACTGGGGCTGTGTTCAGTGCAGAGCCTCCGGAACCCTCGGGAGCTGGGGGGTTTGCGCAGTCCCGGGCACCAGAGTGCTGCTAACTCACAGGACCTGCGGGTTTGTGCTTTGCTTGGCTGGTTACAAGGAACTGGCTGAGGGAAGATCGCTTTGAGGTATATGTAGATAATATTTTGAACGTGAGATATGTCCTAATGCAATTCTTGTTTTAAAAAGAGAAAGTGTGGCTCTTGAATTAAGTCACAATAAGCAGAATATTTTCAAATGTTCAAGCCAAATTAAGGTAGAATTTGGTTATTTTTCCTCAGGGAAATAAATTCAATTTTAGATGAATTCAAAACATTAGTAGCATACTTTTAATCACAAAGACTTCTGCAGACTTGGACAGGAGGAATTGTTTCAGGCGTCCTGCCTGGCTTAGTGGTAAGGCCTCACGTTCTGTGCCTCAGTTTCCCCTCAGGAAGAGGTCTGGCAGCCAAAGGCACCACGTAGCTGATGTGGATGTCCATAAGGGTCTCCTGTACCTTTAGGCGCTGGCCTTGTCCTAACTGCTCCTTAATTTCCCTGTCCATCACCGGGGCCCAGAGCTGCCCTGGGTATGGGTGGCCGGAGCTGCAGCCCAGCCCCGGTGCTCCTGCGGGGGCTGGGGGCTCTGTTCAGCTGGGCACTTCCAAAGGGAACTGGGGCCAACCCTTGGACGCTCGCCCCGAGTCTCCTGCCCCGTGCTCGGCGAGCTTTGGGGCCGGGCCGGGGCTCGGGGGCTGAGCCCGGCTGGGCTCTGGCTGGGAACCTGGGGCAGGCAGAGGTGCTTCACACCCTGCCGGAGGGGAGGTGGAAGACTCAGGGCAGACACGAAAAATGTGAGCAAACACAGGTGCTTCAGGAGGAATTTTTGGCAGATTTTTTTTTTTTCAAAATAAATGTGAAAATATATAAACTAACTTGGCAAAATGCAACAAGCTGTGAAGATTATCAGATGGACAGGAGGAAAACTGACCTTCTCCAACGATAATCAGAAAGTAAAGTGTGAGCACCAAAAGAACCAGGGCTTCGGGAACATGATGAATGTGGAACTTAATGGGTTTTGGGCTATGTTTTGCCTTTTCCTGCCGGAGAAGCATCAATATGGAAAGCTGTGAGTCTGTGGAAGCCTATGCTGAATGCTAAATCCTGGTACCTGAGGGGATTGGCAGGGGCTGGCTGTTCCCCACAATGAGGGGGGTCGCAAAAGGGTGTCAGGAGGGAGTTCAGCTCCTGGTTGGTTGGAGTGTGATATTTAGCTGGCTCTTGCATTTGCTGGGCTTTTTGTTGCAAGCTTCTTTTGTTGTTTTTTCCTTTGGCTTTTCAGTAATTTTTTAAAGTGCTAATTAGAGAATTAGGAACACTCACCTCCCACACATCAATTTGTCATGTTCTGCTTTGCCACAGTAATTCCAGTAAAGGATTTTGTAATCTCCCTTCGATGCAGAGTCAGTTTAACACAGACACACCTAATGCAGAAACGTGTTATTTCGTTACAAAGACACAACTGGAAATGTGAAAACACAGCAAAGTCGTGCACAAGAGCTTGTTTACAAATGCAAACACCTTCCTACGGCTGTAATGAAACAGGGATTTTTCTTGGAAAGAGTTAATTTTCGTACCTCGCAGTCTGTGTGGGTGGGATGAGCAGAGGGGAGCGGCGTCCCCCGGGCTGAGGCTGTGCTGCCTCGGTGTCAGAGGTTTTCTGGTTTCTAAATTTGTATCCATTAACTTTGAAAGTAATTCCAGCAGCTCGGTGTAAAGGCATCTTCCCTGGCAGCTGTCTGTTAATGGCACACACGGGTCCCAGGGCGCAGGTGGGGCCTGCTGGGAGGGGTGGGAGTGAGGCACAAATGTGGTTCCCATTCGCTCAGTCTTCATGTTTTGTGTCAGTCTTTTAATATAATTTAATTTTGCCATTAGTTACTAAAATCTGTCGTGTCTGAAATCCCACATATTAAGAAGGCCTGTTTAATGATGATATATCCAATCTTTTCTCCCGTTGTGATATTAATTCTTGAGAATGAAAATTAAAAAGAAGCAATGAATGTTATTTCAGTAAATTTACTGGAAGCAATTAAACTACAAACACGTTTTTTATGACTGCAGAGTGTAGCCAGTATTGGGAAACATAATTTTTTTCCTCTGCTGACTATATTTTCCCCTTCAAGCAGAAGTTGAAACTACCTATAGAAATGATCGTCTTTTTCAGAATTTTTTCCTCATCTAATTGAATGTTGCTTTTGTACTTGTATCTTGCACGATGTTAAATCCCATCCTCTGAGCATGAAAATCTTCTGTAGGTCTGAAGGTCATTAATTTTAATTCAATGGAACTTTTTTACACTTGCTAGAAAATGAGGATTAGTCTCAATGAGTTTCATTAAATAAACAGAGCAAATTAAAATTTATAATACAGCCCAGAAGAGATGAGAATCATCTCATCAAATGCCAGTTAATGGGCAGGCAGGACCAGCCCGGGGTGGGGGGGATGGAGTGAGGGGGGCTCGGTGCAGAGCTACAGAAACCTCTTGGTGACAGAGCAGCACCTCGGGAAAGACGTGGAGCTGCTGGGAGCCCCTCTGGAGCCGGGCTGGGAGAGCTGGGGAGTCCAGCCTGCAGGGGAGAGGGCTCTGGGGGGGCCTCAGGGCCTAAAGGGGCTCCAGGAGAGCTGGAGAGGGACTGGGGACAAGGGCTGGAGGGACAGGACACAGGGAATGGCTTCCACTGCCAGAGGGCAGGGCTGGATGGGATATTGGGAAGGAATTGTTCCCTATGGATGTGGTGAGGCCCTGGCACAGGGCACCCAGAGAAGCTGAAAAGCTCCAGTGCAAATTTATTCATAAGGTTTGAATTGTTTCCCTTCAGAGCAGCACACGCTGCTTTCTTCCCAGATGCCAGGATGTGTTTTATGGATCTGTGACTCCTTCCCAGTGCCGCTGCTCCGAGGCTGGGGATGCTGGCCGGGGGATGCTGGCCGGGGGATGCTGGCCGGGGGATGCTGGCCGGGGGTTGCTGGCCGGGGGAATGCTGGCCGGGGGATGCAGTCTGGGGGACACTGCTTGGGGACACTGGCCAGGGGACACTGGCTGGGAGATGCAGGCTGGGGACGTTGGCCGGGGGAATGCTGGCCGGGGGAATGCTGGCCAGTGGAATGCTGGTTGGGAATGCCGGCCAGGGGATGCTGGCCAGGGGATGCAGGCTGGGGATGCTGAGCGCTCCCCGCGGTCCCTCGGCCCAGTGCCGAGAGCCGCTCGCTGTGCTCGGGATGAGCCAAAGGCTCCTCTTGCCCCCGCTGCTGGTTCGCGTTTCCTCAGCCGTTCCGAGGCTGATTTCTCTGCCTAATGGATCCTCTTACACCTCCTTTGTCCGCTGAGGGCTTTGACGGCTGTGAAAATCAAAGCAGTTAAATATCCGGGATTGGATTAGCGCTGCAGAGGCTGCCTTCCAGTAAAGTCGGCATCTCCACTGCCAACCATCCTTTTACTCCAGACTGGCACGGAGTAGCTCCTCTAAGCAGCTCCTTTGCACTTTGTCTTTGGCATCTCTGGTGTATTTGATTAATAATACACTGGACTGCATGCAACTTCTTTCCCACTGGGAATTCTTAAATATCCTTAATGTGGAAAGGTCTTCCAGCACAGTATTTTGGAAGCGGTCACTCCTGCTGCTCAGCGTGGGGACAGGCAGCAAACTCTTTGCCAAAACAGAAAGATAAAGTCTGTTGGTCGCTCAACTTCAGCCTCTTTAGGTTTGAAAAATGTAGTTCAGCGTTTCCGAGTGAAGTTTGATATTCTCTGTAAAAGAAACGAGCTGGTATAACTGCAACAGCTCAATGTCATCATGGAATTTTTTAGTAATGACGTTGCTATTCCTGGAAAATAAATGGAGCCCTCAGCACCTTTTCTGTGGGTGACATCGGAGCAACATCTGTAATTCTGCACCTCCTCTGGCGTCGTTTGGGAACTGCTGAACCAGCTCCCGGCTAAAGCAGCCTTGGATCAGCAGCTTGATATTTATATCTTGGCTGGGAGCGTGTGTTTGCTGGGATCATTTGTCTCTGCAGAACAATAGCTGTAGTACATGAAAAAACATTTTCTACCCTTCTCCTTCGCCCCCGGTGCTGATGTCACCTGAGCTGCCCGTCCTGCTGCCATCTCCCTTTCCAGGGCACTGCCTATTTCTGCAATTTATTTTTCTTTTTTTTTCGTTAAGATTGAGAAAAAAAAAATAACTGTGGGGTTTCAGCTGGGCCAGTCCTTTGCTGCCTGAGGACAAACCTGTGTGGGTTCCCCCGAGGCCGGGGGGACGAGCTCCCACGGAGGGGCAGTGGGCACTGCTCCCCCGGGGACAGCAGGAGGGCTGGGAAATGCCCATTTCTCAATGGCCCATGAAAGCAAATGCTGCCTGCTGAGATCACCTGGCCAGAGATCACAGGACCTCTGAGGCTGGAAAAGTCTCCAAGATTGAGCCCAACCTTTGGCCCTCACCACCTTGTCCATTCCACCAGACCCCAACCCTTGGCTTTCATCTGGCTTCAAAGAGTCCGAATTCACTTTTTCAGTAGAACGAAATTTAAAAATAATTAAACTGTAAGTTTAGTGAATCAAAACTATCATCTGAAAATGCCAAAGCAAACTGGTTTGAGTTTGTGAAAGATTTTTAATTTAATTTAGTAAATATTTTGATCAACTTGAATTTGATTGATTTGATTTATTGGTTCTTGGGTTTTTTTGACATAGAAACAGCCAGAAAGTTTTAGCTCAGTTATTCACTGAGTTCCAGTTAGGCTTTAACATTTTAATGCTAGAGATCTATAAGCATGTCCAAACGTTTCATTTGCAACAGGTAAATTTTAGAATTTATTCCCAGAGTCATAAAATAGTCGGTTGACTGGAACCCAATTATGTTTTGTTAGTTTATTTTTTGTCTGGCTTTAACTTGACCCACTGAGCAATTGATTTGCTGCATGCTCTCTCTTTGTCTGACAGGAGAACAGCATTCGCTCCACAGCAGGAGTCAACTGTCAATAATCAGTAATTACAAAATTTCAGAAATGCAGATTTGTTTCTCTACAACTGAAATAACTTTAACCAGAGCAGTCTAAAATACGTAAGAAAGGAAAATTTAAAAAGGACAAAATTGGGAGAAATTAATTTTTGCAGAGTGACTCCTGAGTTTTGGCCAAGGTGGACAGGGATCTGCTGGGACCTTTGATTAAACAGACTCAAAGTGAGTTGTGAGGAGCAGAATCAGCTCATGTGATAAATAAGGGTTCCTCACTGGGACGGGCTGTCCAAGGCCTGGCATCTCTCTGGAGCTGTGGGCACCAGGCAGGAGTCGAGACCTGGGAAACTGCTGGGAAAAAGCGTTTTCTGGTGGAATTCCATGGGGCAGGTGGGGAGCAAACAACCCTGCAGCTGAGGCTGAGGTGGACTCCCCATCCCTGACAGTGCCCAAGGCCAGGCTGGACAGGGCTTGGAGCAACCTGGGCTGTGGAAGGTGTCCCTGCCCATGGCAGGGGTGACAACGAGATGAGCTTTAAGGTCTCTTCCAATCCATTCCCTTTAATTTTGAGATAATTAAGTCATTAATTTCCTTTAAGTATTTAGATATGCAGAATGGAAAGCAGAAACCTGGGTGCAGCCTTTCTGGTATTGTTTGAAGTTGGATTACAGGTTTTTGGCCTCTTAAAAATGCTTCTGTAGATTTGAGCAGATTCATTCTTGGCATGACTCTATTAACTTACGAGCGTTATTATCAAGAGCACCAAAATGCCAGCAAGCTGTGGGTGACAACGAGCCAGGGACGTTCAACAGAAGTGATTAAGGAGCTTGAGGAACTTAGAGGGAAAGATTAAAAGAACAAAATGTTTAAATTGGATAAACAGCAACAGTGGCTGTGATAATCAGCTGCTGGCGTGTGAGGGGTGCTAGTGCCAAGAGTATAATTTTAAAAGGGATTTAGCTAGAAGTGGGATAAACTGTAAGATGGGGATGAGACTTTTTTCTTTCAATCTTTTGAGCTGTTAGAGAACAGAGCCAGCTGGGAGCGCTGCATGAAGGTGGGTGCACGAGTGGGGTGCACCAATATTTTGTCCTTCATGCAGTGCCCTGAGACTGCTCCTGCCACAGGAAACCCTGTGCTGGCTGCTCTTGAGGAAGGTTCCTTTTGCTGGCTGTTTTCCCAGGGCAGCCTTAGAGGCTCAGCTCTGCACAGACACCTGTGGAGGTGAACGGAGCCTCAAGTGCCTGCAGCTGCTGTTGTAGATTTTAATGTTACAGCACAAAAATCCCGTGCCAAAATAGCATTGTGGTATTCATGGGAGGATGGTGATTCATCAGAAATTGCCAAGCTGCAATAAAATATCCATTTCTCCTGATCTGATATGCAGTGCTCACTGTAAAAGAGCAGTGAGGAGGGCAGGGGATACTCTGTGGTGCCTGCCAGGAGTGCTCTGGTAGATCCTGGTTGGTCTGACTTCACGGGTTACCCAATAACACCAGCACAGGATATACCCTGTGCACAGAACGAGGCCAGGACATCCTTCCTGGAGCTGCAGCCGCTGGATTTTGCTTCCTCAGCACCTGCCCTGGCGCAGGGAGGTGCTGCTGGTGCTTTAACCAGTGGTTTTAATGAAAGGGGACATCCTTGGGCTGGTTCTCTGCAGAATGTAGGGGAAAAGCTGTTTGTCTCTGACAACAAAGCCCTTTTATAATACCAGCAGCCAGAGAGGGAACATCATTTGGCAAATAAACTTTTATTGCTTGGAGTGTGTTCAGAGCGCTCTAGAAAAATGTCTTGAGCAGGTTGGTAGTGGAGCAGAGAGGCTTCAAAGTGTTGCTATGAGGCAAAGTGGGGAGGAGAGAACTTGCATGGATTTATATCTCTTAGGGAGAGCTTTTTCAAAGAGCTGGGTCTATCCCTGGGCACACAGGCTCTTTCAGAAATATTTAAAGGTGATAAATTCCACCCGAGGCAGGAAACCCCCTCGTGGCTTTGCTCGTGGGAATGTATTGATGGCATTTATTCATTCAGGTGTCTTCCCAACACATTCCCGTGCTGGGAGCTGGGCTCCATCAAACCCCCAGAGGCGGGTGGGAGCTGCTGCCCTCCCATCTCCCACAGGCTGCAGTCCCAGGCTGTCCTGCCCCGGAGCTGCTGGAGGCAGGGGTGAGTTCAGCTCCTGGACACGGCAGGGTGGTTGCCACCAAAGGGCACGGTTTGGGGTCAGCCTCGGGCCTTTTCTCCATTCCTGGTGCGATTTGAACCTCAGCAGTGCCCTGAGGTGGCACTTTCTGCAGCCACTCCCTGCCCCTGGCCCCGGGACGTGCCTGTGCCGGAGGCACACGGGGTGCAGGGCAGTGGGGTGATGCTCCCGCTCACGTACATAAACCCACTAATGGCTCAGTGCTGGGGAGCGAGCTGGGAGCGGGGAATGGGCTGGTGGGTGAAGGGAAGGGGCTGTGCCTGGCTGTCAGTGGGTGCTGAGCTCTTGCACATCTAACGACTGCACTGCTGCAAAGTTTATGGGATTTTGCTCTGTGGAGTCAGGGAGCTGAAATAAATCAGATCTTCAGAGCCAGAGGGATCAGCACTCTGTGTAATGCCATAATCAGTCGGGGGAATGGGGCTGTGCCACAGCTCCAGTTTGAGTGTCCCAGTGGTGCAGCGGGGCTGGGGGTTTCCTGAGCTCCAGTTTGGGTGTCCCAGGGGTGCAGCGGGGCTGGGGGTTTCCTGAGCTCCAGTTTGGGTGTCCCAGCGGGGCTGGGGGTTTCCCGAGCTCCAGTTTGGGTGTCCCAGCGGTGCAGCGGGACTGGGGGTTTCCCGAGCTCCAGTTTGGGTGTCCCAGCGGGGCTGTGGGGTTGGGGATCTCCAGTTTGGGTGTCCCAGTGGTGCAGCGGGGCTGGGGGTTTCCCGAGCTCCAGTTTGGGTGTCCCAGGGGTGCAGCGGGGCTGGGGGTTTCCTGAGCTCCAGTTTGGGTGTCCCAGCGGGGCTGAGGGTTTCCCGAGCTCCAGTTTGGGTGTCCCAGCAGTGCAGTGGGGCTGGGGGCTTCCCGAGCTCCAGTTTGGGTGTCCCAGCGGTGCAGTGGGGCTGGGGGTTTCCTGAGCTCCAGTTTGGGTGTCCCAGCGGTGCAGTGGGGCTGGGGGCTTCCCGAGCTCCCTGCCCGTGTGGGGCACGCAAAGGCAGCATTGCCTTCCCCCCAGCGGGGCTGCGTGGCTCAGCACTGCAGATGGGCATCTTAGAGCAGACTGTGATCGGGATGCTGAGCAGCGCGAGATGAGAATTAGCTGCCTGTCTAGTGCTCTTCTGTTTATCTCCAAATGTCAGCACTCGGCACTGCGAGTTTTGATAGGAAGGCATCCGCTGCTCCCGGCTGCAGAATTAGTGAGGGAGAGAATGAGGGTGTGGGGAGGGAGAGGGCTAATTGAATCCGGCTGCAGAGACAGCAGCTCTGGAACGCGCTCCCGGCAGGCCCAAAGGAGCAGCGAGGGTGAGGCGGCAGGAAGGGCTCCTGCCCCTCAGAAAGTCCTGTATTGCCGAACTCCTGCGATGGGGCTGAACGCAGGGATTTCTGCACCTTAACTCAGAGCAGGGAAGGCTCGTGGGGCTGAGGGCACGAGCTCAGATCCACCTTCTGGCCCTGAGCTCAAAGCTGCCTTCTGGAATATCAGCCACAAGTGGCTGCTGGAGCAGGAGGTGGGGGGATTCTGTTCCTCGCTGATTTTCCTGTGCCTTTGGCCATGCCTTACCCTGGCAGTGACATATTTATGCAGCTTCTGGGGGAGGCTTGAGGTGATGTCAGCAGCCTCACAAGCTTCTAAAAATGTGAAGTCACAATTTCACAAGGTTCCTGTGTTACTCCGGGGAGAGCTGTGGTGCCGTGTGTTTGTGCTGTGTTCAGTGCACACTGTGTGCCAGGAGCGGGTGTTGGATCTCCGATTGTTTGACCCAGAGCCAGGAGCTGGTGTTGGGTGATGTGCTGCAGTCCCTGGGTGTGCTGGGGGCTGTGACTGTCCCCTCGCAGACACCACGGCCCCATGGGGACCTGGCCCTGGCTCTGAGCATGAGCAGCTCCAGGCCTGCTCCCCCAGAGCTTTTCACGGCATTTGGTTGCTGTTCTCACACACACAAACCTCATTCCTCTCCCTGTGGTTTTCAATCCCCACTCCCAGTGGGCTGTTTTATTTTTAATGCCTGTTCAAGGCTGGAACTTTCTCCCAGGCTCTGCGATCCCTGGTACCACCCCAGTGGTGCTATTTTTACCAGGAGCTGAGAAATGCCAGCACAGCACTGAAAATTTTATCATGCCAACTGTGCAGCTGTATCTTCTCAGATCTTTATTGCATCACCGAGCTTCAGCTCGGGCCCTTCTTTGCTGGCTCTGTATTTCATTATTTACAACTCACTTTTTCTGACCCCACATCAGCCTCTCATTCTCTCAAATCACCAAACTGCTCTGAGCCCCACTGGAGGGTGGCAGGTGACACTGAGACTGGGAGATGTGTCCCCTCCCCATCCTCTCCCTGTGCTGGTGGATGCTGCAGTGGCTGGACACCCGAGGGGTTACATTTCCGTGCTGAGCAGCTCCTGTACAGCAGCTCAGGAGCACCTCTGGTGTCACCTGCCCATGCCCCTGTGCCTCTGAGGCACCCGTGGCACACACCGGGGCTCTGGCTGCGGGGCCCCGGGGCTGTGCCTGTTTTGGTGCCTCACAGCTCCGTGCAGAACCTGCTGGTGGCTGTCCCTGTCCTGCCTCCCACCATCTGTTCCAGAATTATCTGTTCTCTCCTTGTTTTCCCATTGCTCATGCTGCTGCTGTGCAGTGCTGTGATCAGCACTCCCTGGGGACTGCTCCTGCTCCTTCCACCTTCCTCTCACCTTCTTTAGTCCCAATATTTTCATCTTGGCAGCAAAAAATAGAAAGACCAAATAGAAAGCAACTTTTTCCCCCTAAAACCTCTTCAACGACCTCTGGTATGAGCTGAAAATGTAACAGCGAGAGCATTGTGTGATCCTGTAGTATGGGATGGGCAGCAGAAGGGGCTGTGCTGGGGCTGCTCGGGAGGTGAAAGCTGATGGCAAATTCCAGCTGAGGGCCCCACCGCGAATTCACAGAATAATGGAGTGGTTTGAGTTGAAAAGGACCTTAAAGCCCATCCACGGGCAGGGACACCTCCCACTGCCCCAGGCTGCTCCCAGCCTCAGTGTCCAGCCTGGCCTTGGACACTGCCAGGGATCCAGGGGCAGCCACAGCTGCTCTGGGCACCCTGTGCCAGGGCCTGCCCACCCTCCCAGGGAAGGATTTCTTCCCGATATCCCATCCAAACCTACTCTCTGGCAGGCTGAAGCCTTTCCCCACTGTCCTGGCACTCCAGTCCCTGACGGAGTCTCCGACTTTCTGGTAGATACTGGGAGAGACTGGTCCAAATTGCAGCTGGGAACTTTCCTAGGACGTTTTTCAGACCTGGCGCACAGTGCAGAAAGGATCCCTGCTGATCTGCTTTTTTGAAGGTTATCTGTATAAAAAGTTAATCTTATTATGATTTTTAAGGGTATGTACACAATAATATTTTTACCATTTTATCTCATTTGTACTCTGTTCCCTCAATAAGCACCATGCAGAATGAAAGCTCCGGCAGTCCTTGCACTCTAAACGGAGAGAAAACATTCCTCCCACAAATGGGTTTGTAAGATACTTTTAATACCATAAAGATACACTTCAGAAAAGAGTTGCCTTTAAAGTCAGTACCAACCCGTTCTCGTGCCAGGGCGGCTACTTGTGCTGTTCAGCTCATTGGAACGTTCAGGGCAGCGAAGGAGGGAGGGAGGACTGCGGGCATTTGACATTATTCATTCCATTATCCACCCGCCTCGTTCCTTGTGCATCACCCCGTGGCAGAGCTGCTTCCTGGGTAGTTCCCCTGCGGTGTGAGCGGCTGCTCGCGGAGGGGCCGCGGCTCTGCTGCGCCTGGGGAGCACCGCGGGCATTTCCCGGAGAGCTCAGCCCCAGGGTGGGACGGGGCACGGGAGCACCGCGGGTCTGCCCCGGAGAGCCGGGCCCGCAGGGTGGGACGGGGCACGGGAGCACCGCGGG
>WEIT01009681.1:128003-152617 GCA_013389985.1 Dryoscopus gambensis | reverse complement strand
AGGGTGGGACGGGGCACGGAGGCACCGCGGGCCTTTCCCGGAGAGCCGGGCCCGCAGGGTGGGACGGGGCACGGGGAGCACCGGGAGCCTTTCCCGGAGCCGAGCCCGCAGGGTGGGACGGGGCACGGGAGCTGTTCAATCAGGCGATGCAGGAGTGAATGTGATGAAGGAGTTGTCGAGGAATGAATTCTGGCATGCGAGTGCAACTTGCAGAACGTTCCTGTCACGGGGCTGATTTATTACGAAGCCCTCAAAGCGCAGAGGAGTTACAAACACGAGGGATGAGGGGCTGCTGGGCTCTCCTGGGGTGTATCAGACCAGGATCCATGTCCAACAATTAATTAGTGTCAGGGAGAACTGCACGAGAGGGGAATGGAGGGGAAGAGTTTGAGGAGGGTTTTTTAAGAAATAAGACTAAAAGCAGTCTTTGCCAAAATTAAGGGGAGTAAATTAAAAGGTCAGGATTAAAAGCTGTGTTTTGGAAATGTTTATAGCAGGATTTTCTCACCCGGGGAGGGGGTAAAAAAACCCCAACAAAACAAGCTCTGTTGGTGTTCTCATCTCACTGCAGTGAGTGGGAGAGCCGTGGTCCCGTCCAGCCTGAGGGAAGAGCAGCTCCCAGCTCCTGTGGCTGGAAAACCTCCGGCCTTTCCTTGGAGGTGCTGGGCGATGCTCCGGGGGTGTCCCTGCCCATCGGGTGGGTTTGAGTCAGCATCTGCCCCAGCAGGAGCGGTGCTGACCCCTGCCTGTCCCTGTGGGGCCGCCTGTGCGTGCCTCCCTCCTGCTGGAATGGGGCTTTGATCCTGACAGCAGTTAAGCATCAGCATCCTCAGGGCCCGAGGTTTGGATAACGGGGCTGGATCTTGCTCGGTGGGGCCTGACCTCCTTATGAACCAAACATCTGGGATGAAACAGGCTGGGGAGAGAATTATTTGCAGCTCTATGAGGGCTGTGGGTTCTCGGGAGTAATGGGAGGAGCAGCAGCCCCTTGGACCAGGAGCATCAGCAAATACCATGAGCTCACATCCCTTTTTCTTCCCCATGGCAGCAGCATGAAAGGGTGAGAGAACAGGAAAACTCTGAATGTTAATCTCCTCCCCCTTGCCTTTAGATACATGTTTCGGAAATGATTTGCTTCTGTACAAACCCCGGGTTTTATACCTTTTCATTAAACAAAACCTGCAAATAAATTTCAGCTGCTTTCCTGCCTTGCCTAATCCCCGTGTTTTGGTACAGATAAATCCTGTATAATTAGCTGCAGCTCGGGAAGCCTGGAGTGCCTGGTGGGAATGAAATGAAACCTCTCCTGCAGCAGCAGCGAGTGCGGGGCTGGGCTCTGCCCCCTTCAGCCGTTGCAGGGCCAGTGTGGCCAGTGAGGCTCCCAGCCCCATTCACCTGCTCCAGCCCCGCAGCAGAACCTTTGCTCCCGACTGTTTGGGGCTGAGGAACAGGGTGTTGAGGCCAGTGGGATCTGAAAACCGTCATCCGCACGGGATGGTCACTGGCGTCTCAGTGTTGGTTCCCCTTGCTGGTCTCTGCCACGGCTGGACAGTCCTTCACCCTTCTCCAGAGATGGGGGACTTGATACAGAGAAAGAAAAAGAGAAGAGAAATTGGTAGAACTGGTTTAAACTGCAGGACTGCCCTGATCCAAGCACACATCAAAGCTTTCAGGCATCAAACCAGCCTGGTCCAGGGTTCATCAGAACATTTCCACTTCAAACTGTGCAAGCTTAATCTTTTCCAAGGAAATTCTGTCTCATCTGGATACACACAGATATATAAAAGAAAAGAGGGAAGAAGGACTTGAAAATCAAATGTGTCATTTCTTGTTTGTGGAGCAGGAAGGATCATGTTGCTCTTCACCGGGGCAGGTTTCTGTAACCCCAAACTCTCTGAAAGGAACATCTCCTGCCTCTCCACAGCTCCTGACTGACTCGCCCTGAACTTTCCTGAATTCTGCATTAACGCTGTCTGTGAGTAGCATGAATTTTACTTACTCTCTACCCAAGAAGGGTTAAAACATTCTGTGCCTTCGTTTCAGCTCTGATTGAATTGAAAATGAAAAGTTCCAGAAAAAAATTAATTTATTGGTACGGAAGGGGACTGTGTGAGTGAGCCCGCTGGGCTCAGGTGGTGCTTAATTCCGCTGTGCAGTCACTCTGGGTGTGAGAGCTCAGGCTTCCCGAAGGAAAAAGGGAATTCTATCATAGTAAGAACATGGCAGAGCGACTGATAACACTATCAGAGATGGAACTTTTGCAAATGCTGTTTAGCCCTTGCCTTCCTTTCCCCAAATGTGAAAATGAATCATGAGAGAGGACAAAGCCTCTGCCCTCTGGTAGCCTTTCCTTTGGGTTTGATTTGGTTTCTCTGCGACAATGTCCATGATTCCTGCCTGACTAAGAGTTCAGGGAATAAACTCAACAGTACCTTGAGCACGAGTGGAACCCAGGTTATTTCACCTGTGTCTGGCTCTGAGGTTCAGGGGGCTGGGTTATCACTGGGGTGAGCTGCTCCATCCTTTCCTTCTGTGCAGCCTCCATGTTTCTAGAGGTGTGGACTGGGCATTTTTAGGAGAACAAAACCTGAAGAAATGATGTAAATAATTTGGTTTGTTCAGCTGGAGCAGAGGAGGCTGAAGCCAGAGCTCATCAGGGGCTGCAGCTCCTCCCAAGGACAGCACCAATCTCTGCTCCCTGTGGCAGGGACAGCACCCAGGGAGCGGCTGGAGCTGTGCCAGGGGGGTTTAGGTTGGCTATCAGGGAAAGGTTCTTCCCCCAGAGGATGCTGGGCACTGCCCAGGCTCCCCAGGCAATGGGCACGGCCCCGGGGCTGCCGGAGCTGCCAGGGATGCCCAGGGTGGGGTTGTTGGGGTGTCTGGGCAGGGCCCGGAGCTGGGCTGGGTGATCCTGTGGGTTCCTCCCAGCCCAGGAGATTCTGTGTAAACAATGGTGAGCATGGTGGCGGTGCTGGATTAACAGCTGGACTTTTGGTAGTCTGGGAGGTCTTTTCCAACCTTGGTTCTCTGTTGATCCTGTTGAGGAAGGTGGGATTTTCTTGTGTAGTGACTGTAAGCACATGACTTGTGTGTCCTCAGGTATTTGTCAGGATTTCTGTTCTTTACCAATGTGTTCCCATCTGATAATTCTGCCACGGTGTTGTCTCAGCAATCCAGGAACAGCAGCGGGGAGGAGGGGATGCTAAATCTTCAAAACGAAGCTGAACAAAAAGCGAATGCATTCCAGCAATAATTGCTTTCTGTACGCAGAGATAAGCTGCCAAAACAACAAGACTGTCATTTGAAATGCTGGCTTCCCTCCTACGAGGAACTGTTGGGCTAATCCTCAGCTGGAGTAAGAAATAACAGGATTCCTTGGGAGCAGCAGTGCTGTGGCACTTCCCACCAGCTGAACACGAGACCCCGTCCTGCTCGGGGCATACCCAAACCCATCGGGCAGGTTTCTGGAAAGCCCAGAACCTGTCGGTTTGAAACAAATCCTTAAAGCCTCCTCCATGAAGACACAGTAATTTATGCAGCCTCCACAGTGGGACCTGGTTGATTTTTCAAAGAAAAAGGCAAGAGAAGCCAGTGCCAGCACGCTCCGGCCCCGCCGAGCTGGGAGGCAGCAGAAGGGAGTTGGCTGAGCACAGATTATTAGGGAAGCAAACCAGGAATGTGATACGCTGTGTGCATGCAGTGTTCCCAGGGATGCGAGCGCTTCCCCTGCCAGGAAACACTGAGGGAATTGGGTTCTTTTAGCCTGGAGAGGAGAGGGCTTCTGGGGAAACTGGGGGCAGCCTTGCAGGGACTGTGAAGAAGTCAAGGAAGACAAAGCCAAGCAGTGACTCTGATGCACAGGGGAGAAGGAGGGATGGAACTCTGGCTGTGAGGGTGGCTGGATGCTGGCCCAGGGCCCTCTGGGGCCTCTGCTCCTGGTGTTCTCAAGGCCCAAGTGCCCCAAGTACAGCCAGGATTTGGGACCAGCCCTGCCTCCAGTGGGAGGTTGGGCTGAGGCTTCCCAAGGTCACCTCCAGCCCCAGTGGGTCTGTGGCTGTCCTGCCCACCAGAGGAGGTGGAAGGTGGGAGAAATCTTTCCATCAAGCCTGTACCAGGCTCATGGCCTGTTCTTCTGCTCTCCAGTGCTGTGTCCATGGAAATTCTCTGTATCCCTTGGATATGGAGCAGGACTAGGAGCCTGACAAGGGAGGTTAGACGTGGCACTGGACACAAGTGTGATGTCCTTAAAGTCCAAGGCTGCCCAAGAATTTTCACACACCAAACTCTGTGTGTTCAGTGTACAAATGACTGATTTCCATGTGCATTGGAGAGAAGAGCACATTCTCTCTCCAAGGCACAACTTTTCCATTGGGAAGGGGTTCCCCTGACTTCTGAACTCAGACAAGTTTGGTGGCTGATTTCCATGTAGTTCCAAAGACCTGGAACTCTAAAGAAGGGCTGTTCTGTTTTGATAATGATTCAGCTGCTCTCAGATCAGGCACTAAACTCCCAAGGATCCTCATTTGAACAAATTATGCTCCTGTGTTTGGAACCACACTTGCGCCTGAGCTGGCAGATGCCTGATCCGAATGCTCCATCCCTGGGCAGGCCCCCCCAGGAACAGATGTCCAGAGCTCAGGCTGGCATTGCCCAGGTTGTCAGAGACATAAAAATGCCAGTGTAATTTAAATAATTTTTAAAAATGCTTAGTGTAATGCACAGGATGGCAGTGAGTAGAGTTTTTTTCTAATGCACAAATCCTCTGCATAAAAATGAGTTGGAAATACCCAGAGATGCGTGGAGCAGAAATAAAAAGAACTTGTGTTTTGCTGCCCTGCTTACATCCATCTCCCTCAGTAATTGAATGTATCATTCCCAGGAGGAGAGAGCAGCAGCTCACCTGCTGCAGCTCCTGCATTAATTGGCACGAATATTGAGAGTCCCTTGGGAAAAGACATTTGGGGTGGGGTTGGTTCTGGTCAGAAATAAATGAGTGAGGAATTGCAAATACACAGTGCTGAAAGGTGTGCGAGCCCGAGGGCAGAGGCTGTGACTGTCACAGGGCAGCGACGCTCAGCATTTACCTGCCAGGCACCTGGTGCTGATTTCTGTGTGGGGTGCCCCCTGTTCCCCCTGCCGGGGATGGGGAAGGGCACAGAGGGGTTTGCAATCCTTGCGCTGATACTTCTCCATTCTCTCCCCTTTCTCCCGTTGTAAAAGGGCTGCTGAGCCTCCTGGCTCTGCCGTGCAGCCTCTTACACCCTTTGAATGTTTCCACTTTAAGGAAAGCAGAATTTCCCAGTGTTTTCACACTGGAAGGTTTTCTTTGTTCTGTTCTTTTGATGTGGCTTTTGCTGGTGGAAATCTTTAACCTTGGTCTATAGCCAGGGGAGCCCAGTGAACCCAGAAAGTGTCAGTGAACTTGGATGGGATGGGAAATGCTCGTTTGAATTGAGAGCAGCTGGTCACAAGTGTACTGAGAGGATGAGAGGGAACAGCCTCAGGCTGCAGCAGGGCAGGATTGGGTTGGACACCAGCAGGAATTTCTCCATGGAAAGGGTGGTCAGGCCTTGGCAGGGGGTGCCTGGGGAGGTTTGGAGTGCCCATCCCTGGAGGTGTCCGAGGAAGGCCTGGACGTGGCACTTGGTGCCCTGGGCTGGGGACACAGTGGGGATGGGGCACAGCTGGGACTCGGTGGGCTGGGAGGGCTTTCCAGCCTTAAATTGTCCCCGATTCTGGCCTTTCTCCCAGGAAAAGGAGCCCCAGGCAGGATGCTTTGGGTGCAGGAACCAGGGGTTGCACCCGGCAGGGCTCTGCCCCTCGTGCCCCGTGCTCTGGCAGCTGGGAGAGCGCTGGGGAGGCACTGGCAGGGCTGTTCTGCAGCCGAGGAGTGCGGAGCTGGGATTTTACCCTCTGCTCGGGGCAGCCCCGCTCCCCCCGCCTGCTGCGCCGTGCGCGGGGCCTGCTTGCTGTGGCTGAGGGGGATTTGGCTCCGGGGTTGTGGCGCTGCCGGAGCCGCTCTGCTCTGCTCCAGGGCTGCTCTGCTCTGCTCCAGGGCTGCTCTCTGTAGCCTGTTAACATTCCTTACGAACACAGTGCTAATATTAATTTGTGCAGAAATTCTGACTCCGGGAGCGCAATAAAAAGGCAATCATGGAACTCGCAGATCCAGATTCCCCACCCTGGAATCTCATTTCTGTGGTGGATTGCAGCCATGGAGCTGTGATTATGGTGAAAGAATATGAAATAAATCCGATCCAGGATTTGTAACTGCAGCTCCTGGAAGTGTTGTTGAGGAATTTCATGGATTGCTCTGCAAAATCCTGTGGCGACTTCTACCAGCTTTTATTTTGCTGATTGGCGTGGGGGTGGTTTAGGCGGTCTGCAAGCCACATGTGCAGTGGTGATTCCAGGAATATTTGTGATCTTTATATCAGTAAAATACTGAATTGAATATCATTGAAAAGCTAGTGTTTTCTTTGTGCAAACATTGTAATCACCTAATCCTGCAAACTAGGCTTGATTCAAAACCGGTCTAATGTGCAGAATTTTGGATGCTGCTTAATTATTAATTACTAAAATTTTTTTAGATTAATTTCATTAATGTTTATAGAATATCGGCATATAATGTGCTACAACTGCAAGCAGGTTCTTGCACTGCATAAAAAATGCAGAACTCAGTATTTTGGTTAATGTTGTGACTTTTACAAAACCCCCCAGTTTGACACCTGGCAGCCGAGAGTCTGGAACATGATCTTTAACACAGGGATTTATAACCTCCTCAGTGTTTAGATCTTTTCTTGTAGCCGTGCTTCAGCAGCTTTTGGTGGTGTAATCAATAGAAGAGATAAACTAAGTGCAGAAAAATGCAGCTTTGATTTTGTGATAGACTTTGTTTTTCCTATTCCGACAGATTGTCTGCTCGAGGGTAGAGCTGGTCAAGGGCTTTGTGGGAACACTGATTCCACTGGAGTGTGCTGGTCAACAGGAATGGGCAGGTGGTGTGAAAATAGGCCTGTCCTGCAAAACTTGCTTTTTTCCTGCATTTCCAGCTGAGGAGGCCCTCGCGCGGCTCCAGCGCTGCCCGGGGAACCTCCGGGACCCCGCCCAGCACCGGGACCCCGGGAAAGGTGAGGCTCGTGTTTGACTTCACGGGCAGCCCCCACGGCCTGCTTCACCCAGGAAATACCAAGGTGCTGCTGCCAGCAGCCAGCCCCACCTCTTTATTTCTGCTTGGTGGGAAATAAAAATGATTTTGCACTGAATTGGCACAAAAATGAATCTCCAAGTATTAAAAAGTTGCTTAAATCAGAGGCCGAGAGATGTTTTATTGGTTTGTTTGTAGTCCAAGTCTATAAAGGAGGCTGAAGGCAAATGGAGCAGAGTGCAGGCAATCAGCTGCTTGGCAGCAGCAGCTGGACAAAAAGACTTTAATTCTGGAGAGTTTTAAATATCAGGAAGTGGAGTTTGTTACCTTTGAGGTGAACTCCATCTCCCTGGAGAGTGTCACTGGGCTGGGGACCTGCCTGCAGGGATTTTGAGGGTCCCTGTGCCCTGGGAGGAGGAACAGGCACAGCCAAAGCCCCAGCACTGTGGGGCCTGGCCAGGGGGTCTCTGGATCCATCTTCCCACGGTGCAGGAGCTCTGCCCAGCACCCTCCTCCCATCCCACACAGCTCCCTGGGGACATGGGAGCCTGAGCTGGCCTTATCTCTCTCTGTGTAAGAAGTTTTGCTAATTATGGATGTTCGCAGTAAGCGGAGGGTGGCTGTCACTTATTTACTGGTTTAAAGATGCATTTTGGAGACCCTGAGAGAAAACTGAGTGCTCTGAGTAGCTGGAGCCCCATGCTCAGTAATAGGATTTGGAAGTCATCCCTCTCCTCGTGAGCACGGAGTGTGCCAGTGGCTCCTTCCCCCTGCTCCAGCTTCCTGCGTGTGCCATCAGCATGAATAAATGATGGCTCAGAGATTAAACATCCCTTTGATGAAGCTGGGGACAGGAGCTCTGTAATAAGCGTGTGTCGATCTGAGCGTGCTCTCGTACTTCCTGCAGTGAATTAGGTGCTATTTTCTGGTTGTCTTTGATTTTAATAATGCTTAGTCAAATATTAAGTAGACTGTTAACTGGGGAATAGCATAAGGAGTTTAATCTTGTCAGATCAGTTCTGGAGACAGCTAAGTATTTGTGGACTTTATGGTTCTTGCATAATTTATTCTAAAGTCATATTTTGTGTATCTTACATGGGTGCATCTCCAGTAGAGCCCACCCTAGGGATAAAGGGACTGTGCTGTTCCTCAGGCACAGCTGGTGGATGGAGGGATGGATGGAGGAAGGGATGCAGGGATGGATGGAGGGATGGAGGGATGGATGGAGGAAGGGATGCAGGGATGGATGGAGGGATGGAGGGATGGATGGAGGAAGGGATGCAGGGATGGATGGAGGGAGGGAGGGAGTGATGGGTGGGTGGATGGAGGGATGGCTCTGCGAAGGGATGCAGGGATGCAGGGATGGAGGGATGATAGATGGAGGGATGGATGGATGGATGGATGACCCCAGGGGTGCAATACTGAAGTGCAGACCAGCAGCTGCCCCAGCCCTGTGGACCCTCCCAGGGCAGTCCTGGTGGTGGCCCCGTGGCCGAGGTCCCCCTGCAGCCCCTGTGCCGCTCTCCCGGCCGGGGAGGTGCTGCTTTCCCTGAGTGCCAAATGCTTCTCGCTCACATTACAGTGAAACGTGAGCCCTGCTCATCCTGCTCTGGGACGTTTCTGTCACCTGTCCCTCTCTCCTCCAGCAGCCACATCCATCTGCTGGGTAATGCCGAGGTCTGCTCACGTTCCCTGTGCTTGACAGACCTCATTATGTCACAGATCATCTGGTCTAACTTTACTCAGGCTTGGATTAAAAGCCATGAGGCAGAAGTCTCCTGCTCCATGTGGTTCCAGGTAGGCAAACCTGTCTCCTTGTGTCTCACTGGATTTTAACTACCAGCAAATTGGAGAAATGTAACAAAATCCAATCAACTTAATCAGAGTTGTCAAAGGCTGTGATTGGAAATCATAACCCAAATATCCGCAAAGCAGAGGAGCCACAGCTGCTCTGAAAACTGTGTCACAGTGGTTTTAGACCTTTCAAGCCAATATTCTTTCTCCTCATGAAATTTCATTATTCCTGAAGTGACAGTCTGGTTTTTAAAGCCCGTGTGAGTAACTGCGAGCTGGCACAGCCACCACAGTGACACACACCCAGGGACAGCCCCTGGCAGAGGCACAGAGGGAGGGTTCTGCTCCGCTGTCCCCTCCCAGAGGTGTTGCTCTCCTCCTGCGTGGGGAGGCTGGGGGTCCCCTGGGCATGGTCTGCGCAGGGGACACGGAGCAGTGAGGACAATCTGTGCCCAGGGAGCAAACTCTGAGTGCACATGTCCTGCCAACCTGGAACATATGGTCAGCAGTGGGCACCTAATTAAATCCTCTCAGGGAAACTTCTGCGTGACCCAGGAATCCGAGCGTGATAATCCCACAGACAGCAAAGCTATTCTCCATCACCTGCTGCTTCCAACACTGCCCAGCTTGGACAACCTTGGGAGGAGAAGCTGACCCGTCCCTTGCAATCTCTGGGTCATATCTGATCCTTCAGCTTGGGGTTTGCCTCCCTCCTGCATCTTCCTCCAGCCTGGGCTCTGACCTCTCATGCCTGCATGATTTGCTGTGTTGTAGAGGGCTTGTTTTTGTAAAACAAAGCAAAAAGGGCAATTTTTTTCTGCATTTTGTAAAAGGAAATGCTTAGAGTTAGGTCTGTCAGTCACCTAAGAAATATTTCTGTTGACTTAAAATCCTGCTGCTACTTCCATTGCATTCTTATCAGGAGGAGCTGGAGCCTCTGCAGGGAAAGCAATCTTTAATCCATCCATCCTGCCTGCCAGCCCTGTTCTGAAAGGGGCACTGAGAATTTGCCTTTGTTTTCCCCAATTATGGGGCCACGTACAAATTCTGCCAAATTAAGCTTATCTGGAATGTCACTGGCATCCTCATTCCATTTAATGGGATCTTGCTGGAGGGATTTCCATTCACTGCATTTGCAAGGCTGTTCCTCAGTGCTTCAAACCAAGCTGTGCCCGTTCCTGCCCCTGGCTGAGGCAGGGCAAGGACAGGGTTTCCATGTGGGAAATGTCTCCGAGGCTGCATTTGTAAACACTCTTCAGATGTATCTGCAGGGAGATCGTGGGAAACGTGGACCTGGGTGGAGAGAGGCTGCAAAAATGAGACTGGTTTGACCACAAAGCAAATGGCTGCGGCCCTGAGGATCGACTCATTCCTGGGCAAAAGCAGAGGAGTGTCCAGGCACAAACCCTGCCCTCAGGCCTGGAACGGGAGCAGTGTGCCCACATCCACTCTGCTGATGTGTCTCCCTTTAAGGTCTTCAGCACCTTTGTGTTGTGATACCCGCACTAACGGCACCAGATTAGAGCAGTACCTGAGCAGGAATTTGTGCTGCTGATGGGTAATTGCTCTCCAGCTGCAGCAGTTCCTTCCTCATCTCTATTTGTGTCAGAGCAGCCACATATTTCCCCTCTTTCTAGGGAGCCCGCGGATCTGCTTAATTATTCCATCGCTGTACAGATAATAAAGGGGTGAAGCCAGGCAGGTACCTTGTACTTTTGGAAATCTGTGCACTAATGAGATTTTCTGCATGGGCAATTTTGGGCAAGTCGTGTTTCTGTGCTCAGTTTTAGAAGCCAGGCAAAACCTTCTCCTGATGTTCCAGCCGAGAGCTGACTGAATGCCTGAAGCTGAGAGGTTTTCAAGGAAAGTGTAAATATACAGCAACAAAACTCTTTATCAAGAGCATCTTCAAGTCCACGTTGAGGGCACAGAGGTGCCAATCCCCAGGGATGGAGTAGTTTTTCTCCACTGGGGCTGCCTGTGAGGAGCGCCCGGGCAGTGACCACACCTGGTGAAATCCTGCCCCTCCATTCCTGGTGACTGAACAGACCCTTTAAACAGAAAATCGTAAGATGTCTTCGAAAAATGAGCTGGAATAAGGAGGAAGGGTCTTTCTTCTATTAATTTCTGTCCCTCTCTGCCAAGCTGTGCGGGAGCAGAAGGAGCTGTGAATGGCACCAGGAAAGGGCAGCAGGGATGAGGAGTGCCTGCGTTCCCTGCTCGGGGCACGCTCACACCAGGTACCTGCGTGGCATTTTCCTTGTGTGGCATTTTCCCCGTGTGGCATTTTCCCCGTGAGGCATCTTCCCCGTGAGGCATTTCCTGCCGGTACATCTCACCCGGGGCTCGTCCCTTCCAGGCAAACGCAGCCCGTGATGGCTCTGCCGGCAGAGAACAATTTCAGCCCCATCTGTTCGAGCAGCGAGAGACCTTTCCGATCGCTTTGGAAGTCAGCAAGAGGCACTTGTATGTTTTGTTCTTGCTCCTTTCCTCTCCTTGCCCGCTGTAAGTTTATATTTGGCTCACACTGTGCAGTTTTCTCTCCCCTGCCCTCCCGTTTGCCGGCTGTGCTCTCGCAGCTCAGGCTCCGTGCCTGTTCTGGCCGTCACCCCTTGGTTCGCTGCCTCCTGCTGCACGAGGACTGGGTTCCCTGCTTTGGCTGAAGGTTTGTGTTTTTCAGCAATTTCTTTTTTTTTTTTTTTTTTGTCTTTCTGTAGGATTTTTCCCTGCGCTTTCCAGTAGCTCTTCATCAAATATGATTAATCTGGACTTGATTCCTTGGCTACTTTCCTCACTCATTTCATCGTGGGATTCAAACACATTTATTGCAGTATCGGGGTGGGAGGAACTCTTGTTATTGTTTATGGTTTACCTGTTCTTTGGAGAAAACACTTTCATCTGCAGCACCATCAGCCTTTTATAAACATTAACTGTGTTAATGAGAGTGAGAAAAGAAATTGCATTTGTGCCAACAGTGGGAACAAAATGTGTAATTTCTCCATTACTCGATCAGGTTTGCTCATGTAAACAACATGATTAAATTTGTCTGCGTGCATCATGCTATATGAATAATAATGATCATTAAAAAACCATGCAAGGCCCAAAGATAACAAGATTGTGCTAGGGAAGGGCTAGGAGGGGGTGGTGGTGCAGGAGCAAACAAAGCCAGTCTGAATCTGCCAGTGCCAGAGCCAGCTTGGCCATCGGGGCTGCGGGGCCACTCGGGGGTGGCCAAGTTCCCAAAGCTGGATTCCCCTCCACCCTCAGCTCTGTGGGGCTCTGACAGGGAGCGTAGGGACAGAGAAAGGGATAAACTTTTCTCTGAATGGACACGTCTCACGTGGAAAGCAATTTCACACAAGTGGGAGGCCTTGAAGCCTGCTTCTGTTCAGCACACCCTGAAATGCTTCCCAGAGCCAGGGCTTTCAGTGCTGTGTTCATGGGCAAGGGGAATGGTCACAGAGTTCATTGTCTTAACCCTGAAGTAAGATTGTGGAAGGGAGCTTGGGGTTATGAGGTTCCTGTGTGGAACAAAGGTTTTGGCTGCTCTGCAGGAGATTCATAGTTCTGGCACCGTGTCACTGGGGTCTGGGCCACTGGAAATGGTTTTCACGTGTTTCTGTGAGCTCTGCTGGAGGCAGAACTCTCTGGAAATTGCCCAAGACCTCATGGGATGAGCTCAGTATTCCCTCCTGGGCATGGCTGGAGCCACACGAGGCAGGGGCAGGGAGGTGCTGGGGCCCCAACACCCTGGGAGCCCTGACAGTCCTGCCGAGCACAGACACAGGAACTGGGAGCGTGCTGGAAATGCCCCAAATGGAATCATTCACTGCTGCTCTCAGCTGCAGAAATGGTCCGTGCTCTGGCTCGGGCAGGCGAGCAGCTGGCACGGGGTTCAGCACGGGGTTCTGCCCAGGAGAGCAGCACAGGAGTGCAGCAAAGCTGCCTCGGTTTGGGACTTGGGGAGCAGGTCACTGGACCGCAGGGAACTCGAGGGTGTGTTTTTTCAGCTCTTCTCTGGGTTCACTGAGGACTCCAGCACACACTGAAGACTGTGGGCTCTGAGCTCTTGTCTGAAAGAAACAGCCTTGAATAATCAAGAGGAGTGTATGAAATTATGGCCACACAGCATTGAAATGCTACGTTTGAATGAAATTGAAATTGGTGGATATTTGCAATGGTAGGATTTAGTTAGTGCTGTTTGATGTGATAATATCTGTGTTTCCACCATGGGAAAGGAAAACAGAAACATAACTTGGTGCTGCTTTATCCTTTTTTATTCCCATGAGACTCTCTAGACTGTGAAGAGCTGAGATGCAAATGTGGCTGTGGATGACGGAGGGGGATCAGGAGCAGTGGATGGAGGCTCACCAGGGGCTGTCAGAGCATCTCTGCTGCCGGGGCCCGCACCAGGAGCGCGGCTGTCCCGCCCCGCGGGCGCCGAGCGTCCCCAGCCACACCGAGGGTGACGGGTCCCTGTGTCCTCACCCTATTGATGGTCACCCCCAAGGATCCAACAGCCCTGCCAGAACCAGCCCCATCCCATCTCTTCACTTCAGAGCCTCTGCGACGAAGGTTTGTAATTCCTCTAGGAGGGAAATACCCACACAGATGTTCCCTGATGGCTTCCCTTTCTTTACGAGGTTTATGTAAATAATGTTATTTATTTAGAAACCCAGAAACTCCGTGGATGCCTCAGGGTTTGCTGCACTGTTCCGTATTGAGATTTTTTATCAGAATTCTTCTCAAACTCTGTAACAAAAGAGAGGGAAAGTGCCATGTGGACTCTGGAACACTGTAGGTTTGGGGCTTCGCTGAAAGCCTGGAGAAGGTTTCAGAAGTCCCTGCACTTCTGTGCTGTGGGGAGGCACCTTTCTGTTTGGGGCTGCAAAAACCCAAATCTTCAAAGACAGTGATGAGTCCTACTGAGTCAGTATTAAACATACAAATGGCAAGGGCCGGGACCTCGGTCTTTAATTGTGACTGTAAGAAGATTATGGTGATGGTCTGAGATTAACAGTAATTAATGCCACCCTGCAGCACAGCCTGTCCCTCCTGCCTGGGGACATCAGGCACCAGCTCCCTGTCATGGGGAATGTGATGTGTGGGTGGGATCAGCCTGACACTTCCAGCCCCCCCTTCCCAGAGGCGTCCAGCGTTGCTGGGTCAGTGTGGCCAGAGGGCTGAGGAGGTTTTCCTGGGGATTCACAGCTCCAGCTCAGGTACCCCAAAACCCTACACCTCTCCCATCTGCCACCCTGGCCTGCTTTGAGTGCATCTTCCATCTGCTAATGATGGCAGCTAAACCCAGCCTTCCAAAGGATGCCAACCCCACCCCTGGGCTTGAGGCAGCACCCCTGGCCCAGGGAAGCTGTGGGTGCCCCTGGATCCCTGGCAGTGCCCAAGGCCAGGCTGGACATTGGGGCTGGGAGCAGCCTGGGACAGTGGGAGGTGTCCCTGCCATGGCAGGGGTGGCCCTGGATGGGCTTTAAGGCCCCTCCCAACCCAAACCAGTCTGAGATTCTGGGGCTGGAGCTGCGGGAGGGGCGACCCCGGGCTGGGGATGAGTGTCCTGCTGACCACTGCTGTTGAGTTTGTCACCCTCTGATGCAGCTTGGGAGGCAGCTAAGCAAATCTCCACAGCAACCCCCTGTGTACCATAAAATTGTGAATTGTCTTGTTTAGAAGAGGTTCATTAGGAAGATTAATGAGGTATTATTTTTCCCTCATTCAATGTCGTGATACAGAGGGGACACAGTAATTTTCCCAGCTGTGCGCAGCAGCGATTGCTCCTCTCCAGGGTTCCGGCAGCGCTGCGTTGTCATCAGTTAAACTGCTCAATCTTTGCAAGTGTTATTTGTCAGCTTAATTAGCCCTAAAGGAAGCACTCGTTTTAAAATGAGACAACAGTTTTGTTTTTCCCTGAGAAAGACATAATGTTCTTAGCAGAGGCAACTTGTTTAAATATAAGAGCTTTTAAGCTGAGTTTTGTATCAACCCTAAGAATCATTTTTAGGTTTTTCCCCACCCCGAAGTGCCCAGCTTGCCTGCAGCCGGTCCCCATGAGCCACCAGCCTCACCAGTGTCACGTCAGTGCTGCGGCTGGCCAGGCGCTGTCACACAGCAGGGAAAGGTAAAACATCTTCACGGAGGCGGGGCAGGCTGGGAATTGTCCTTCCTTCTCAGTTCCACAGAATCCCAGGATTGCTGAGGTGGGAAAAGCCCTCACAGCCCATCGAGTCCAACCTGTGCCTGGTCCCCACCTTGTCACCAGCCTGGAGCACTGAATGCCACCTCCAGGCCTTCCTTGGACACCTCCAGGGACGGTGATTCCAGCTGGGATGTTTCTATCTTTGGTTTATAGCAGAAGAATTTGGAATTTCTTATTTTACTGTTCTTCCAGGGTAAAAAGTTCAGAAGGAAGCTTGGAAAAAGCCACAGAAAGTCCTGACTGGGTGAGTCTGATATTTGCCCCAGACACTTACGAGCACAAGAATCACTTCAGCTAAAAATAGCCAATGAGTGAGGTTTTAGATAAAATTAAACCACGTGGAAGCTGTGGAAGGGGTGGAACTTAACGAGCATCAATAACCAGACCTGTACCCCCACTGCCAGCCTAAGGGGAGAGCTTCAATAGACTTCCCCCTTCAGAAAAAGATCACGTGAGCTTTTAAAAAATCCCAACACCCCCCCTCAGAAACTACTCTTTAAAAACCCAGTTCTGCCTGAACGTTCTTATTTCAGTTAAGAAAATGTCTCTGTTTCGGGAGCTGGGCTGCAATTAGGATCCCAGCTCTGTATCTTTTTCTTATTTATTATTATTCACACTAGATGTTACAATTAACTTTCATTTAGGTTTTTATACGGTGTGCTTAAAAATACCAGGTTTTCAGCTGAGATGGCTGGTCTGTGTTTCCTGCCCCAAGCAATTATTTGCCAAGTTAGAACTCTTGTAAATTAACGAGCCATTTTCCACTCGCACCAGTGGAGGCTGTTCTCGGCGTGCGTGGGAGGGAGAAGGGCAATAACTGCCTGCTGCTTCAGGAGGATGCTCTTCAAACAGGAATGATCAGCAGGAGAACCAGATTCCTTCATTTCAGGGCCCTGGGAAGGATGATTGCTTGTTCTGAGTGGGAAGGGGAAGGAAGGATGGGGGCGATGGGAGCGCAGTGTCCTCACTCTGCTCCGGCACCCAGGGCTGGGCCAGGCTTTGCCTGCAGAGATCAGGAAAAGCCAAAATCACCCTTGACCAACAGGCCTTTGGTCCCACCTAGAAATGGTTGATTTGGCCTGTTCTGGGCCCCCCTGGCTGAGCTCTGCAGCTTTGATTGGGTGGCCTGGCCCTTTGATGGCACACTTGGGTCGGGGGTCCTGTTCCTCCTCTTCTTTTTTTCTCATTTTCCCTCTCCTCTTTTTAAATTCCTCTCCTCCTTTTCTTCTCCGCTTTCGTTGTCTCAGGCACCACGGAGCCCAGCTGTGCCACTCTGGTGCCCTCCAGCCTCCCGTGGACCTGACCCCACCGAGGCTCCGGGTGTGCCGCAGGAGCTCCGGTCAGTTCCCCTTCTCACCATGCTACTGCTTGCTTTAATGATGCATCCATCCAGATTGGAGATGTGATAATTGTTTAATTAAAAAATCAGTAACTCTTTAACACATTATTGCTGCACGTCCACGTGTCACTGTGCGAGTCTCCCGGGCTGGAGAAGCGCTTGGCTCCAGCCTGGCACCAGGGAGCTGTGCTGGAAGCAGTCGTGGGTAGGGTAACCATGAGAAGGGAGTTACTGACCCACTGCTTTCTCTCTTTAGAGATTAAGGCCACAGGTCAGCTGGACTCTTCTGCTTGGGCCAGGAGGGCTGAAGAGCACCCAGGTAATGTTCATTCTTTGTTTTTACTCAAGGAGACAGCACCGCTTGGGGCTTGGTGTGGACGGTGCAAATTCCAGCTCTTCTCAGGCCGTGGGACACAGGGAGCCACAAACCTGCAGCAAGTGCCCACAGTTCTGGGACGGCCCAGGAGCTCCATCAGCAAAGCAGCACCCCGGGGTGTCAGGGACGAGGTGTCCCTGCTCCTGCTGTTGTACCTTGGAATCAGCCCTGGTGTGGGCTCGGTGCCCGCCCGGCTGTGCCCTGGCACCAAGGGACTGACTGAGCCGTGAGTGTGACACCGCCGTGGGGCTCCGTGGGGTGTCCGTGTCCATGTCCGTGTTAGTGTCTGTGTCCATGTCTGTGTCCGTGTCCCTGTCCCTGTCCGTGTCCGTGTCCCTGTCCGTGTCCGTGTCCCTGTCCGTGTCCCTGTCCGTGTCCGTGTCCATGTCCCTGTCCGTGTCCCTGTCCGTGTCCCTGTCCGTGTGCACAGACCCACACGAGCAGCGCTGTGTTTGGTGTTGCTCGGAGGGACAGATGGGACAAGGAGCAACAGGGACAGCTGGAAACCTTCCAGACGCTTACACGAGAACTGAGCTGCAGAGAGAACGTTTCTGGAAGTGCCCTTATCCCTTGGTGGATACAATACTCTCATTACTGGCGTCTTCCCATGCGTCACTTGGTACAGTCTTTAATTAAATTATCCCCGACCGATGTAAAGCCACAGCCTCAGCCAGAGCCTGGCGCTGCCCAGCAGGAGCCTGGACGGGCTGTGGGGACCTTTGCCGTGCCCTGCAGAGGGCAGCTCCCTCCCCGGGCAGCAGCAGCACAGCCGGGCTCAGGAGCGTCCCTGTCGCCGACCACGCTGAGCAGGACACGGCGCCGCTCGGTGCTCCCCCGGGAGCTGTTCCTGCAGGAGGAGCCGGGGGTGCCTCTGGGCGACTGCCCAGCCCCAGTTCTGCCACGGCCAGTGGTGCAGGTGACCTCCTCAGGTGTCCCCTTTGTCCCCTTAGAGCTCCCTTTTGCATGTCACGGACAAGATGTGCCACGAGGAACGTGGTCAGGTACGGTGGGTTTATGGAGGAAGAGTTTGAGAAGACTTTTATCCCAATTAATAGAATTTTTCTTTTAGGGCCAATTCAGGGCAATACTTAAGGAAAAGTACATCCGTGTGCCCCAATTAAACCTGACTTTGCATTCCATTAGACCCCATTTTCTGGATTCCCCACCCAACTGCTCAAGCTCCAAGGCCCACAGGAGATCCCTTAGGGGTGCACCCCATTGCCAGGATCAGCTCCCACCCCAAGTCCCCAAAGCTACAACCACGTTAATGACGATTCTTTATTAATAATCCTGCCCCCACCAACGTGTGGAGCTTTTAATTTCCATTGTGCTCTCCGCACATTAACCAATAAATCTCCGCAGAATCCCAGAGAGAGTGGGAAGTGCTGTTATTCTTGTTTTATGGATGGCAGAATGAGATACAGAGAGGTTAATAGCAAGTCTAATTGGACAATAATTACCCACTTACCACACTGAAAATTAAGAAATAATCCTCCCATTGTCATTACATCAGCAGAACAAGGCGAGAGCAGTGTTCACGTCCTCCCCATCCCACCATTTAGCCAAACAGCTGACATGCAAATGAAAGCAAAGGGAGCTCAAGAGCAGATAAATAAATTGTTCTTTCCTAGTTTAACATCTATTTTGCACCACTGAGTCACTCAGGATAGAAGAAAATTATTAAATTTCCTCTGGAATCTCTTAGGACATGACAAAACAAAGGCAAGCTCCATTTGTAGAACACATCTGTTGGAAAAGAAATGGAAGAACTAGGATTTAATTACTGCTATGGACTGGTTTCACTTCATTTTTCTGGGGAAGGAAAAAATGTAGGATAAAAATTTCTGCCTTAAAAAAAGACCAGTACTCTGATAATTCTGTTTCTCCTACGTTGGGCAGGGACACCTCCCACTGTCCCAGGCTGCTCCCAGCCCCGTCCAGCCTGGCCTTGGGCACTGCCAGGGATCCAGGGGCAGCCACAGCTGCTCTGGGCACCCTGTGCCAGGGCCTGCCCACCCTCACGGGGAAGGATTTCCTCCCAAGATCCCATCCAACCCTGCCTCTGGCAGTGGGAGCCATTCCCTTGTCCTGCATGTGAGGCAAGAGTTAACAACCAGCGACTACAAAAATTCAGGCACTCAAAGCATTGTAGAGTTTTTTAAAACTTTATCTCTGAATTAATTTGAAAATGTGGGTCAAGTCCTAAACCCTCTTTTGAAACCCTAAGTGCTTTCAGAAAGTGTTACCTGAAGGAAGGGCTCAGCCAGAGCCCCAGGTGGGCAGGAGGAGCCGGCTGCAGGCGCAGCTGAGCTCTCCGTGCAGCTCTGCCGGGCTGAAGCACCGGGGTGGTGTTGCTTAAACAGCGCTGTTTGCGTGGGTGGTTTGTGATCCACTGAATTTATTTGGGAATGAAGCTTACGAAATTCAAAAGAAAAAGAAAAGCATTATGCAGGTTTTTTCAAAAGCCCGTAACATCCAGCGCAAAATCATCGTCTCTATCTGGTTGTGAATTCCGTAGCACAGATGTAAGTTCAGATTAAATCCCATAAACGCGATCGATCAATCTGCAGAAATCCAGTATTTGCAATTAAATTCTGTAGAGCTGCTGCCTAACTACACAAATTGGGAGCTCAGAAAGGACCTCTGCCTCTTGATGCATCATTTTTTGCTGTGAATGCTCCTCCTAATGAAAAATGATGGCAAACAAAAATAGATTTTCTGTCATGGGGGTAATTGTTCTTTTTCTTAGTGCACTCCAAATATTTCTGTAAAGCATCATCTGCTCTTTAAACACATATTGTGGAACGTCAGTGGAAGTCAATACCTTTTGTCAATGAGTGAAATATTAAAAGTAATGAGCTGACCTGCTTCTTATTTCGCTATTGATCCTGGTTTGTTTTCCTGAAACATGCAGCGTTAGGGATTTGCTTTTGGAGTCAGACAGAAGAGCCCAGGCTGGGAGGGACTGACCCTCCACTCGGAGGGGTTTGTTCCATGGTCATTCCCATTCTGGTGGGGGAATTAAATTATTCTTAAATTGTCTTGAGTAAAACAATCAATGAGGTGCTGAAAGGTAGGGGCTTCTACTGGTTTTATTTACACTGATGTTGCTTTTAGTGGGGAAATGGTAGTTTTGGTGTATAGATTTTAATTAAGGCTGCAAACAACCTCTCAGAGATACAACTGAGATTGGAGGGAAAAATTAATTTTTTCTGAGTCTGAACTGCCTGTTTCAGTAATTGTGAAGATTAAAAATTGAACTGGGGATTGAAGATACTAGATTAAATAAACAATAGAGTATTTAAAGTTATACTCAGTGCTGCTGCAAGTGAATTGAGTAAGTGGCTGGCACGGGAGTGGAAGGGAGGGAAGCAACTGCTGCACCTTGGGTCACACTTTGTGAGGGCTGACCTGTGCAGTTCACCAGTAAATGGAATAATCTGACGTGCCCTTGGAAATGTTTCTGACTAGGTGTTGCTCAGGGAGCCCACGTTTCTGTGCAAATAAAACTCCTCCCCCAGAAGGGCTGTCGGGCCCTGGCACAGCTGCCCGGGCGGTGGTGGAGCCCCGTCCCTGAGGGGATTTGCAGCGTGGCCGTGGCACTCGGGGCACGGGGCACTGCTGGGGGTGGTGGGACTCGATGTGTCCGTGGCTCTCACCAGCTGCCATCTGTTCCCTCCTCTCTCCTCAGGTCCCCGAACAGCTCCAGTGCTGAGGAGGGAGGGGAACCCCGAGGCCCACAAGGGCTGAACAGAAGCTGAAAGGGTTCCCTGGGCCGAGTGGCCCCACGGGCTCTGCGTGTCTGCTCGGCCACCCCAGGGTGTGAAGGATGTTCTCCCTGCAGAGGGGGATGGAATTCCTCTGGAATGCTTCTGGAGACAGCTCTGCACAGGAACGGCCCCTGCACCTGGGGAAGGTCCCTGAGCCGGCTGGAGGCAGTGCTGGGAAACCAGGCTTGTAAACATCTGACAAAAACACGCCTTTTGAATCAATATTGAAATGCTCCCTTCCCAGAATTTGGGTTCTGGCACTGGTTCAAGCCTCACTCTCATCGAGTGATTGATTTCTTTATTTCTCTTCTCTCCTGCCAGCCCCCGGGAACGTGATTGAGTTAAATGTCGAGAACCTCAAGAGTGCAGCGACTTTATCAGGGAAGGGCTGAGGGTTCCTGGCTGGGGGAGGATCTGGGTGGGGGCAGGGCCGGGCTGTCCCCCTGGCAGTGAGTTTGTGAGTCCTGAAGGACAAAGTTCTCCTGAAAGTGTCGTTTGATCAGTTTGGAAGAGGCTGGGCTGGGGAAGGTTGGGCTGTGAGGGGTAGGCAGGTGATCTGGGGGGCTGTGCAGGATATCCCTGTGCTATAAAATGTGGTGCTCGGTGACTGGGCATCGCTTGGGTCTGCACTGGCATCCCTCAGCTCCTGAGCTCCAGAAACCCATTTTCTGTTTTGTGAGAGGATGTGGTATAGAGCGAGCCTGTGGAGGCTGGCAGGGCATTCCCATCTCCTTAAACTGGATTATAAGCAGGTAATGTGCATTTCTGCCCCTTCTTTGCTCCTGAGCACCTCGTGCCTGGGTGTCCAGCCAGCAGCTGCTGAGGGCGAGCACGTCCAGACGCGCAGTGGCACCCTCACCCTGCAGCCAGCCCAGAGCTCCTGCGTTGCAGCCACAGCGTTTCAGGTTTGAGTTGCTCTGGTGAGGAGCACTGCCCCAAGAGAAGGCAGCAGCACAGTGACACCGGGCAGCGCCTCGGCCCCGGGGCCGGGAACCCGAGCGCAGAACCCGGAGCTGCGTGAGCTGCACCTGGCAGAGCACAAAACTCCTCAGAAGCAGAAAAAAAATCACAAGCATTGAAAATGGCACTGGGGAGATCTGGAAGAGCATGTTTTTCCTAAGAACAAGGCAGTTCTAGCAGTGTTTCTCCAGTAACTCGTGTGCTGGGCTGCTGCTCGCCGATGTTTCTCTGAGGAAGGACGAGCTCTGCTCGGGCTTGGGGGTGGGATCCATCCTGCCCTGCAGCCTGCCCGGCTTTTCCTGCAGCAGAGTCATTAAAAAGCGCTGGTGTTGTTTACAGGTGTGATGGGTTTGCTTCCTCTCCAGGTCCTTGTCCCAGGGTTTGACCCCCTGGGTGGCCGTGGGCTGGTGGCTGACAGCAGTGTCCCGAGCCGTGGCCGGCTGCTGGGAAGGGCCAGAAGTGACCACATGGCCAGGAATTCAGCATCAAATCATTTTCTCATGGTCAACACTCCAGTAAGTACTTGAAGTATTTTGAAAAACTGCACTAAGCTTAGTTAAAATGATGGTTATCTCACCAGAAAGTCATCAGCTACCCTTTCTTCAGTTTATTTTACCAAAAGTTTTATGCTTTTTTGTACTGGAACTGTTTTTTATACCTCAGAAGAATTAGAAATATTTTTAGTGGATTTTCATTATTATTTGGGTCAAGACTTTCAGTCAGGCAGAACTGCTGTGAGGGCCTGGGTGTGATTTTGGATTAACCCTTTTCCGCCCAGGACAGGCAGTGCCTCAGTCACAGCAGCTGCCATCCCTTGCTCTGGGCCAGCCTGGACCTGTTCCAGAAGTGTGGAAACCAGTTCAGCCAGACACTGCTGCCAGGCAGTCCAGAAATATCCCGTGGACAGAAGGGATAAGGACAAGGTTACTATTTGGGGGCTTTGGACTCCTTTCCATCCGCTGTCAAGGTAAAATCTCTCCTAATATTGCAGGAGCCTTCCAATCCCGAGCAGAAATAGTGTGTGAAGAGGGGGAGTTATTGACAGTTTAGCAGTGATAGAGCAGGAGAGAGAGTAAATGTTAAATGCACTTTACTATACGACAAATTTTCAGTTTATGGCATTCCAATACATCAAGAAATGCTGCTTGCTTCTGGCCAGGAAAATGTCATTCATTTTGCTATTCATGTTGCTTGGAGAAAATACGTGTGGTGCTCATGCCCGTGCACAGCCCCCGGCTCGCTGGGGAGGGCTGATGCCCACCCCTCCTGCACAGGTGGCTGCAGAGCTCCTGCTCTGCCCAGAGCCGTGGTGCTGGGCCGGGGGGCTCAGCCCCGGGGTGCAGGGCCAGGACGTGTCCCCCTCCCAGCAGGTCCAGCAGGCACCTGGGTTAAGGAGGGAAATGCATTAACACAGCCCCTGGAATCCCAGTGCTGCTCTGGCAGAGGAGGTGTGCAGCGGAGTGGAAAACTCTCCACCCCCAAGAGAAATTTGGTCTATAGTGATAAAGGCCTTTTGTCCCTCCTGGACAGGGTTCCAGCGCTCACAGCTGCTCCAGTGGCAGCAGGGCAGGGCTGGCATTGTGCTGCCCCTGACCTGGGGCTCTGGGTGCTTTCAGTCTTGTCTGGAGTTTCTTACCCGAGACTGCTTTAGCTCAGAATCCAAGGGAACGGCCTGGCTTTGGTGTGCCCTGCGTGCCAGGTCCCCTGCTCCCAGCAGGGTGAGGCCAGACAAAATGACAAATACTGTGTGTTTGCCTCTCGGAGCACAGCACAGCTGAGGACTGGGAAAAAACATAATAAATAAAACACAATCCCCTCTCTGGGAAGCCTCTCCAGACACATCTCCTGTGCCCCATGGGATGAGGACACCTGTGAGTACCTCTGGCTGTGACAGGAGCGCTCGTCTCTGCAGACGGGATCCCTGTGGCAGCCGAGGGCTGTGCAGGGAAACGTGGCTGATAAGGTTCACTCATGGACTTCACTGTTTGTGAGGGTTGCTGGCAATTACTGGAGTGAGATAAAAGTGTTCCAGGAAGAGAGGAGCAGGAAGGAAAAAACAACCCCTCCAAGTGTGCAGAGGAGTATCTTGGTTTTACAGCTGCACGCAGCATCGATCAAAATGCCACCTGCACACCCTGGCTGCTACCTGGAATTACACAGATCCCCTGAGCTTACAGGATGCATAAAATACACTTTTAATGAAGCAGGCTCTGTCTCTGGATCCAGGAGGCTTAGAAAGTGAAGTACAGAATATATATGTCCAATGCCTGCTTGCAGCAGAGGAAAAGGGATTCATTTCATCAGAGCCACCCGCTTTGATGTTCACAACTTAGTAGGTGGCGTTCTAAAGTCTTCAAACTAAGTTCAGATGCTCTCAGGAGTCTTCTGGGGGACATGCGGGTCCTTGCAGCCTATTTAGTAACACAGGGCAGGCTGAGTAAAGGCAGATGTTGGACAGTTTTAGAGGCGTCTGCATGGAATCAAATCCCCGACTGCTTTGGGCTGGAAGGAACCCTAAAGCTCATCCTGTTCCACCCCTGCCCTGGGCAGGGACAGCTTCCACCAGACCAGGCTGCTCCCAGCCCCGTCCAGCCTGGTGACCAGTGCACCTCTGCAGTGGCTGAGGCCAGCCCCGAGCCCTCAGCCTGGGCAGCTCAGGCTGCTCCTCACACACCCCAGGGCTGGGGTGGGAAAAAATGGCAGGAAAGAATAGGCTATTTTTATTTCAGTGTGCATCAAATCCTGGTTTTATAACTTATTAATGATAAATTGATCTCAGGAGATATTAACTCTGTATTTACAGAGTGTTTAGACATGCTGGGGGCTGTTTTAAATGTACCAGCTGCTCAGTGCTGATTTAAGTACACAGATGTTCTTATTAGCATAACATTCAAATTCGATGCCCTTCTTATCTGCATCCTGCCAAAGCACAAAAACAGCCCGGGAGCCCCAGGCAGGAACAGCCTTTCCTCCTCCTGGACCTCCCCAGGGGCTGAGCTTGCAGCAACATCGGCTCC
>WEIT01009681.1:107053-127709 GCA_013389985.1 Dryoscopus gambensis | reverse complement strand
TGGGGTGGGAAGGGACCTTAAATCCCATCCCATGGATCCCATCCCATCCCGTCCCGTCCCGTCCCGTCCCGTCCCGTCCCGTCCCAGCTCGCCCAGTGACCTTCCGCGGTGAAGCCGCTCATGAAGGTTTTCTTTCCTTGCTGGGCATTTTAAATGCACTTCCCGTGGCTGCCCAGGACGGAGGTGAAGCAGCTGTGTGTGAGGTGCTTGTGAAGCAGAGGCTCTGGCAGGGGATGTAATTCCATTTTCCAAAGGGACTCTTCTCTCCAGAACAGAGGCCTCCGAAGAACCTTTTGCTCCTCATTTGCTTTTCCATTTCGCTTTCTCTGTGTTTCCACAGAGAACCAACCAACCAACCAAATCTCTTCATTATTTCAGCCTACCCACAAACAGGAATAGTTTGAAATTTCACCAGGAAATCTCCATTCATTTCAGCTCAGCCTTCCAAAAGGTGTGAATAAGCACCTGGACTGATGAATATTGAATAGGCCAGTATCCAATTTTAATTTAATTTTTTAAAATCCTTTTTTAATTAACCTTCCACCATGCTTTATGACTGTTAAACCCCTTTAGTCCTTCTCTCACTGGGATATTTTAAATATATATATGTGTGTATATATGTGCGTGTCAATATACATATGCCTCTATATCTGTGTGTATATGAATATATACATGTGTATATATATATTCCCACATATATATTTTTGTTCCTCATTTTTCCTGGCAGCAGCTTGGAGTGAGCGCTCTCGGCTCGCGGCTCCTGCCTTTCCCCTGCAGCCGCAGCTCAGGGACCGAACACAGAGGGAGCCTCCTCGGTGGCCCCTCGCTCCCCACAGGAAACACCCGGCAGAAACACAAAGTCATGGCAGCCGCGGAAATGGAAATCGCTTCAAAGTCAAACCGGTATCTCGAGAAAGATGAGGGGGATGTTACAAAGGAAATATCAAAGGCTGAGGGAGGATCTGCCGAGGCACTTTGTTACCGGAGTCGTTCCCGGCGCCGCCCCCCGCCGAGGCAATCAGGACTAATGGGGACATTAGTGCAGCCAGGACTACATATCAAAGAGTCCCTGGGGCGAACGACACCCAGAGCTGGAGCATCGCTGGCACCGCGCTCCAAACCACCCCCCTCTGCCTCAGGAATGAGTAAAAGGGTCGTAAACAGCAGAGAGAAAATTTTTGCCTGGTGACTGCAAATAAGCACCCAGCAGAGCTGTTAAAAGTTGCTTGCTGAAGAGAAAAATATGATTCTTCCAGTTTTATGGGCCATGTTCAGATAGCTCTTACTCCGGCGCCATAAATCCAATTTTCACATAGATTAAATGGAAAGGCAGCAGAGGCTCTGCTGAATAATGCACGGACTGTCGTGGGTCTGTGAGGGGCAGGAATCCATCCCGCTCCGTGCTCACACCCCGGGGCCTGCCCGCAGCCGCTCTGCTGCTCCGGCCGCCAGCCACCTCCCCATCCTCCCACCTTCCTCTGGGCTCTGCCTCCGCCCTTTATCCGAATTGCTACTCTTAATTAAACACCCCAGAAGTGACAGAGTTGAAGCTGGAAAGAGTGGCCTGAGGAGCAGCTGATTCCTGTAGGAGGATGCTCAGAGAGAGCTGCTCTGGGGTGCACTTAAATACGGGAATAGCTGCAGCTTTGGCGAGGGCCCTCTGGAAATGCAGCTCAGTGCCAGCTTAACCCAGCAGCGACAGGGGGTGCATGGAGGAGCTTCTCCAGAAGGAAAAAGGTCCCCTCCTGCACGGGACAGGACACTGGAGTTCAGTGAGAGCCACAGTCCCCGGGCCCCCCCGACACCCCGAGTGGACCAGGGGCAAAGCCGGCGGGTGTGAGAGCAATGTCTGAGAGGCACTGAGAGCAGCGCCTGGGCATGGACAGTAATTCGTGTTTGCAGATCCCTGAAAGACCTTTAATCTCTTTGCCACTAAATATCCCACCAACGGGGAGCCTAAGCTTTCTTTCCTCTTCGAGCAGAAGGCTCTGCCTGTCCCCTCCCAGCTCCGAGCCAGCACCCCCTGGAGCACCCTCGGCCCCGCTGGGGAGGTCGCTCTGTCCCCGTGTCCTCATGGCAGTGCCTGCTCGGCTTCGCTTTGCTGCTTCTCCCACCGTGCCAGCCCAGCCCTCCCTCCCCTCTGCTGCCCCCAGAGCAGGGCAGGCCCGGCTGAGCAAGCCCCCAGCCCCCTCCCTCTGCCCTCAGCCGCTCTGCTGAAGGGGTTAATTTGTTTAAATCACGGTTGTTCTCATGAGTTATGGGCTGGCTCCTGCCAGCGGAGTGGAAAAGTGATTTAATTTTCCAGTTTCAGCATGGCAGATGTGTGTGTGGGAGGGCTGTGAGGGAAAGGGGGGTTGTTGTTGTTTGTAAGGTGACCAAAATCTGGTCCACCAGATTTAATCTAACCCAGTTCCAGCCCACTGAGGTGGTGACAGCTGACACGGCGCTGCTGTCACGGGGGTGCACGAGGAGGGGGACGGGACATGGGGGGTCCCAGGGCCGTGGGGCCGGGCTGGGTGTCAGGGGCTGGGGGCAGAGGAGCAGGGATGGTGTGGGGACAGCTCTTGGGGCAGGGACGGTGTGGGAGCAGCTCTTGGGGCAGGGACGGTGTGGGGACAGCTCTTGGGGCAGGGACGGTGTGGGAGCAGCTCTTGGGGCAGGGACGGTGTGGGGACAGCCCTTCACACCACCCCTGTTCCTGAGAGCTGCTCCCCCCAGTCATGCCCAGAACCGGCTCTTCCCTCCCCTGCACCGACTCTCCTTGTGCCTCCTGCCTTGTGCTCTCTGGGGCTGTGGGGATTTGCACATTATTTGACTGGAAATGTGTCTTGCTTTAACGTGCAGTCAAACGCTGTGAAGGTCAGAGCCCTGCCTTGAGCTTGGCCTAACAGGTGAAAAGCTGTGATAAAATATCCAGTGCTAGAAAGCTTTTCCACTTCCCTCTGTCAGTGCACTTGGCTGGTGCCTGCAGGGCTCTGGGCAGGAGCTGGAGGAAAGCTGAATTTTTTATGTTATCCTTTTCTTTCTGTTCTCCTATTAGAATAATCTGTTATTAATGGATAATTTAGTAGACAATACTAATAGATAATCCTATTAGAATAATTAGTGTTATTCTTCACAAAACAATCTTTATAAACACCATCTTTCTTTACTCTCTAAAATGAGTCTCTGCTTTGGAGCTGCTGGTGAGGGAACACGGAGCAGTGTGTGTGGGGTGACTGACAGGTGCTTCCTTACCCCGAAAAAATGCACGTTCCTCACAAACACAGAGCAGCAACAAAGGCTCCCTCATGGTCAGCGTCTGCCCTGTGAGCCCTGAGCCAGACCCCGATGCCCTGCACTGGGGGCTTTGGGAGTCCCCTCACAGGTCTCTGTGGGCTTGGGGAGGCGGCTCTGGGTCTGTTTTCTTTTCTTTAAAATCAGCACAGGAACTGCTCCTGTGCCATTGCTGTGTCCAAAACTGCCAGTCAGAGGTTTGAGGAGGTTGTTTTTAGAGTTTATTTTTTTCTCTGTCCCTTTTAACCTTCTCTGGTTTTGCAAATTAAAAGAAGCTTTCCCATCAGATTCAATTTCTACCTCAAATAAGCAGTGTTTAGGCTGGGGAAAAAACTCTTCAAGCTGCTCAGGAATTGAGCAGTAAATCAATGGCAGAACCAGTTAGGGATGCTGTGGACTGCAAGAGTCACGGGTTGATTGGAAGGGTTTTGGGAAGACACACGAGGGGAAACCACCCCTTTTGGGTTCAGAATTCCAGGTGTTTGTCTCTGAGAAGCTGGTCCTTCCTAGATCCGTCCAGAGCATTGTGGTGTCTCCCTGGAAGGTAGCAGGACCTTGTGCCCGAGGTTTTTCAGCACCAGGCACAATCCCACTGATGGCTCGTCCCCGTCCCCAGCAGGAAACGCTCACTGCCTGACACAGCCTGGGAACCTGCCTGGTTTCAGGTGCGAGCAAACCCCTCCTTTGGCTTTCTCACGGGTGGTGAATTCACGCAGGAACAGAACACGTGGGAAGCAGCTGTTGGGCGCCCTGAGTGCCAGCCCCCAGCCCCAAGAGCACGGATCCCCGGGGCCGCAGCTGTGCCGGGCACCCATCCTCNCTCTCCCCGCAGCCCCGGCGGGCACCGAGGGGGCACGGAGGGACCCGGCGCGTTCCAGAGGCTGCCGGTGCTGCAGCTCTCCCGGTGCAGAAAGCACCGCCGTGCATCGTGTGTATTTTTAGGGACAAGGACCATTGAGCAAAGATGGACCATTCTGGAGCGCCAACGCCGCATGAAAAGGCCTCGTTATCCTGGGAAGGGCTGCTCGCCAGCAGCAGCCTGTTCCTGGGGCCTGCTGCTGTCACACGAGGGGCACGGCTCCACGCGGGCGCTCGGAAAGTGCTGGCCCGAGGAAAGGGATCCGTTCTGGGGGCTAAGGCGCTGCTCCCTGGTTTGCTCCTCTCTTTAACACCTCCTGCTCACCACCCTGTCCTGCCTCACCCCGCAGCTCCTCCCGAGGCCTGAGCCCCTGCTCGCAGGCCAGGCAGCAGCAGCAACGCTGTCCTCCAGTACCGCACTTGGAGCAGGATACGGAAGCGATCCAATCAATCATAATTAATCATCTGCGATTTCTTGCAAGCACATTAGAATGAGACGGCAGTGTTTATGCAAAGAAGATAACTTTTCAAGGCTGTGCCTAATTCTGTTGAACAGTCTCAGTGCTGTCACATCCCGACCCTCCTGTACCTGCTGGTTCAGGCTCAGGTTTCCCCTGTTCCCAGTCTCATCCTTCACTTAATCCTTCTTCCCTCCATGAGCCCTCAAATGTCATCTCCTGTGCTGGCCCAACGTGTCTGGTTTGTGATTAATCTGCCTCATGCCTGAGCTCTGAACCCATTTAAACAGCCTCAGCAGCCTGGGACTTCCTACAAGGTTTTCCATTTTCTTTTCTTATTTACTGTAGAAAATTGCTGATGGAAGAAAAAAAGAA
This sequence comes from Dryoscopus gambensis, assembly GCA_013389985.1. Taxonomy (NCBI): domain Eukaryota; kingdom Metazoa; phylum Chordata; class Aves; order Passeriformes; family Malaconotidae; genus Dryoscopus; species Dryoscopus gambensis. The sequence goes on along the minus strand of WEIT01009681.1, from coordinate 122,742 downwards.
GCTCCCCTTCGGCTCATTGCCCACAGCTTGAAGGGATGAGGAGCCGAGGTCCATCTGGCTGAGACGGGGAGCCAGAAACAAAAAGGGAAAGATGAGAGTGAGAACATCTGGATGTTGGTCCCGAGGTGTCCCTGTAACAGATTGAAGCCCTGAAACACCAAACCCACCACATTAAGTCGTCCTGGTCTGTGTGGCCCCTGCTGAAAAAGAGGGATGGAGAGAGGGGAAGGAGGATAAGCAGGGATTCCACAGAATATTAACCAATATCAGGCTGTCACTCAGCAGCTGGGTCCAGCAAGTTCGGGTTTCCTCTGGAGTCAGGGAGTGTTTCCATCCTGTCAGCCTGTCCTGGTGACCTTGGCAAGGCTCTTCAGGTGACCCTGCTCATATCATAAACTCATTAAGGTTGGAAGAGACTTCAGAGATCGTGGAGTTCAACCATCCCACAGGAGTCCTCCCCATCTGCGAGAGCCCTGGGTGGTGCTCAGGAGGTGCAGGTGCTCCCACAGCTCAGTGCGATGATCTTATCAAAAAGTTTTCTTCTCTGAAATACTTGGAGGTGACTTAAAAAGCAAATACAAAACGTTTTTATGGCTGGACGTGTTTACCACTGTGTCTCAGCAGTATCTCATGACGTGAGTAACAGTTATAAAAGCACTTTGAGCTTATTTGACAGTAAATGTTTTGTGGCCATTCTCTATTTCTTCCCCTTGTATTTTAAACTGCTGAGCTGTGCCATCAGCGTTTATGAGCAGCGAGCCCAGCGTGCAGAGCTGTGCTGGGGGAGGTGGGGCCTGGCCCAGGAGTGGCTCTGGAGGGGCTGGGGGAGTCTGGGGGCACGGAGGGGTCTGGAGGGGGCACGGGGCAGGGGCTGCCCGGGCTGTCCCAGCTGATTCCTCATTCCACGGCAGAATCCAGCTGGGACATCAAGGAAAAGCATGTGGAGAAAGGGAAGAAAGTCTGAGTACAGGGAGTATAATTTTTTTCCCTTGTCTTTTTCAGTAAACATTGTGGAAATCAAGGGAAGGCTTAGATGGCAGGCACTTAACCACTAAAGATTTTTGCAAGAGTCATTTCCACAAATGTCTTACAGCCCATCTATAGATCTGGAGCCTGTGCTTTTAATGGACTGACAAATGCACACTAACCCCAGCTGACTGTTGCACCATTGCTTGGCTATCCAGATAAGAGGAATGCTTTCCTTTGATTGAGATCTTAAATCAATTGTTCCTTTACCCAGTGGCTGGTGGTTATTATCCAAGGAGAAGATAAAGTTCAGATGGTAAATTGTTAATATTGTAAGAAAAATGTCTGTTGTGTCCTGCTTAAAGTTTCCTGTCTGGATGAAATACACTCTCCTATAATAATTCCGATTGCGAGCAATCCATCAGAGCCCTCGCTGCAGCAGTGGCACTGCTGCCTCCGGCCCTGCCCTGCCAGCTCTGCTGGGCAGCTCTGGGGAGCAGAGCCCAGCTGCCCGGGGCTCCTGCCGGGCCTGGGACTCCCCTGGCAGGGGGATGAGCCGCTGGGACCGGGGCAGGACGGGCACGGAGCGAGCTGTGCCCCAGCACACCCCTGGCCTGGTCCGGTGCCGGGGTGCAGCCGGCAGGGCCGGATAAACCCCACAGGGGCCACCTGCCACACTCCTGCCCTGCCCTGCCCCGGGAGGAGGAGGAGCACGGGGGGTCACAGCCTGGCCCGGGGCGTCCTGAGCGCCCAGGGGCTGTGTGGGTGCTGGGCAGCACGGAGCACACTCAGGTGGGGGCACAGCCTGGAGTCCTGGGCACTGCCATCCCCTCCTGCAGCTGCCCCCAGCGCTGGCCCCTGCCCTTGTCCTGCTGTCCCTGGGGGTGGCTGGACCAGCGCTGGCTCCTGAGCCACCACTTGGGAAGTGGAGTCCTTAAATGCTTCCCGGGATTACTCATTCATTATTCATTGCCTTTTTGAGTTCCATGACTACAGTAAGAAATGAAAACTATTTGGAGGTTCTTCCTTTATAGCTGTGTTACCAAAGATACCAAATTTTCTCTCAAGCACTCAAAACACATCGTCTCACATTTGCTTCCCAAATGAGCACCAACTGTAATTCCTCATCTACTCATCCCTGATTTAGTTGGGGTCCTAATATTTCACACCCCTTTGCTATTGAATTTTCACCTCTTGTCATTGAGAGAAATAGTTCTGTTATTTTCTAATGGTGACTCATGTTGTACCTCATGAACTTTAACTACTCTCAGGGTCATTCTGCTGACAAATTGCTCCAGGCTGTTGCAGTAATTATTTGTCCTTGGGAAGATGCATATCCTTTATTGAAGGTACCCTAAGAATAAAACAATCTTCAGTATTAAAATGTCTGGTCTACCACTGGAAGATTAAATGCTCATCCTTTTGACCAGTTCACGCCAGTCCTTGAGAAGCAGAGATCCAGCAGAAAGTACTAAAATCGACTCCGGGAAAGGCTGTAAGAGAAGGTGTATAATTAACATGACTGCATATAATTAATTCTGATACATTCCTATTTTCATTTCACTTTTGTGTTTCAGATCTGACAGTGATCACCAAGGAAACTAAAATCTGCTGGTGACTGTTCACATGCCCAGCAAAGCCCAGGGAGAGTCCCTGGCTGGGACACTGTTCTTCACCTGGGGCAAGGACAGGAGCTCAGGGGTGCCCAGCTTTGGGATCTGGGTTCTCTCTTAGGTTTGGAGCCCCCTCGAGCCCCCTCTGTGATCTCTGCTGTCAAAAGGTGACTTCCAGCACCTCCAGCCTGGCACTGAAGGAGGCAGGGCAGGAATTCCAGTATCTTTTCCTGGCCAAGAGACCTGCACAGGGCCTGAGGGCGTCCAGCAAACAGGACCCTGCTCTGACTGCTGCCTTTGGGGGCTGCCTCAGCAGAAGGGCTCAGGGAAGGAGAGCAAACCCTACTTCCACCAAAAGCAATGGGAAAACTGAAGGACAGTCACAAACTGGGGTTTGGCCACAAATTGGGTAAGGGAGCCACGCAGAGTGCCAGAACTCTGCCCTGGCAGAGCCCAGCTCCTGCGGCCACGGAGCCCAGCCCCGGGAAGGAGCCGGACCCGTCCCCTGCGGTGCCTCTGCTGGCTGGGCCGAGGCCCTGACCCCAAACACGCCCAGCGCCCACTCTGGCCCTCAAACCCCTCTTCTCTCCCATCTCTCTCACCCAGAGCTGTGGCGCTGCTGCTGCTGCTGCTGTGACAGATGCTGAGGGAGGCTGACAACATTTCTGCTGTGAAAAGCAGGACTTCTTTGCTGACAAGCTGTTAAAGGAACGATTTACTGTTACGAGGCTGGCTCCCCTCTGGGTCACTTCTGAGAGGGAATAACTTTGGCTCTGTGGGCTGGGGACGTTCCGGGGGTGTCCCCCTGCTCCGGCCACAGAGGGCACAGGGGCAGTCTGGCGGTCAGTGCCCCTCCACGGGAATCAGGACGGTGCCCTATTCCAGGCCCCCTCCTCCATGCAGGCCTTTGGATTTCTGGAGAGTTTACAATGTGCTTTTCCTGCTGTGGGAATAAAGGGATGACAGTCAGCCCAGGCCACCTCCCCAGCAGTGAATAAGTGGCTTTTTGTTCTTCAAGGACCTTTTTGACTGCTACCAGAATGTACAGAGCTGTGCAGCTCCAGTTACAGCCTTGCAAATGTTCCCCTCCAGTGTGTCTCCCTCCTGTGCCACATTCCCGATGTGTTCTATCGACAAGGATCAATAAGAGCCTGTCTGAGGAGCACAGAAATGTGTGTCTGGCTAACGAGGGGCAATGGCTCTTCAGAGCAAGTTGGCCTCACAAATTTCCACTTGTCTCTGCATTTTTTAACATTTTAGCTAAATACTCAGCTCTGCACGTTGTCCCCCTCACCCTGGGTGTATCTGGACTCTCCAAACTCTCTTCATGTGCTTTCGGCGTTTTGCAGAGTCAGATGTTGCTCACAGCTGTACGAGCAATTACCTTTTATACTTCTTTAAAGGCAAAGCAATTGAGAGCATTTCCATCTGCAGAAGGAGGAGCTGCTGGGGGCCCCGCCGGGGCCAGCTCTGCGCGGCGCTGGGCGAGCGGATGGGCCCCTCTCCGCGGCAGCGCTCGCGCTGTGTGCAGCGCCTGTGTTATTCACACCAATCTGTCTTTCAGATCATCTTCCATAGGCACTCCAGATTAAATTTTCGTCATTATCATGATAGAACTGGATGAATAAGTGGCACATCTGTTCATGAAGTGCGTTATTATCTGTTCTGATGAGGTTTTGGATGAATAGCGGGATGACTTAAATGTGGAGCAGAGAAACGCACACAGGTTTATGCATAATCTTAAATTCATGGCCAGTAGTGCCAACGCAAGGCATCTGATTTTATATGGAAGAGGTAATTATTAATTAGTGATTTGGGCCAATCTATCATGGGGACCAACTTAATGAAGTGACAAGAGGAGACAGAGCAAACCTGACTGTGAAACAGCACTAATGAAGGCCCACACATTGTAAAACTGGTTCTTGTTCCATCACTGCAAAGGAAAACTCCATAAATATTTTATAAACACTCCATTCTGGCCATGTAAAACCAAATTGCACCAATAAATCTATTTATCCAGAAGTTATTTCCTAATCTCTTCCAGCTGCATCCCTTACAAAGGAGGATGCTGATCATTTGTCTGTCAAAGAGACAAAAGGGCTGAATTTTCCACACCCGATGGTGGAGGGCCGCTCCATGGACACGCCTGAGCTTCTCTCAGGATCCCGTTCTGCTCTGGAGCTGCTCTCACAGGCACACAGAGCCCTCAGCAGCCAAGGTTTTCCAGCTGCAGCTCAGGGTCCCTTTTGGACAGGGGATTTGTCTCTTCCACACAAGAAACTTTGCTTGAAGTCCTGAGGAAATGCCCCAGTCCTAGTAAGGGAACCCAGCTGCCCTCGAGTGCGCTGAGCAGTTTGATGCCAAAATCCCAGAATCCCAGGATGGTTTGGGCTGGAAGGGACCCTAAAGCCCACAGTGCCACCCCTGCCATGGGCAGGGACACCTCCCACTGCCCCAGGCTGCTCCCAGCCCCGTCCAGCCTGGCCTTGGGCACTGCCAGGGATCCAGGGGCAGCCACAGCTGCTCTGGGCACCCTGTGCCAGGGCCTGCCCACCCTCACAGGGTGAACAATTCCTTCCCAGTATCCCATCCATCCCTGCCCTCCGGCACTGGGAAGCCATTCCCTGTGTCCTGGCACTCCAGGCCCTTGTCCCAAGTCCCTCTCCAGCTTTCCTGCAGGTGTCCTCAAAGTTATTTGATGAGACACTTTATTGGCCCCTGAAGATGAGGCCAAACAAAGCCTCAGATTCCCGTATGATCTTTAAATCTTCATTTTGGGGATGTAAAATACGAGCCTGTATCAGAGGGAGGAGTCCCACCTCTGGGAGCAGGGGGCTGTCGGGGACAATCAGTGCCATGGCAGCCTTGTTCCCCGGGGCTGCTCGGCCACAGTCATGGAGACACAGAACCACCCAAGCTGCTGCACAGGCTGCAGGGTTACAGCCTGCCCAGTCTGGTAACACCACAGCAACACTCAGTCATGGTGTTGTGACAGCTTCTGTTTACAGAAAATAAAGATCTCAAACTCCTCCTGTTGTTGCCTGGCTAACAGGAGAACAGTTAAGGGTTTTTATTCAACTTTTATGGAGGAACAAATCTGTGACCCTGCCCAGTGCCTGAAAAAGCTGAAATCCCTGGGGCAGCCCGAGGGCTGTGACAAACTCCAGGAGGGTCCTTACTCCTGTGGCCAAGTGCCCACCAGGGACGGGATCCTGGTGGATTTCAGTGGGAATTTCATGAGAGAGAAGAGAAGAGCAGGGCAGTGAGCGGGTGGGGGGTGGGCTTTGCTGCAGCTGCCACACAGGGCTGGATTTCTCATTTAACAGAGAAAAAAATCTCATCTAATCCCTTTTGATGGTCTTTTGCAGTCTAGAACTATGTGAAAATATTTAACTTCCATCTGAAAATACATAAGGAGAGTTAATTTAATATATCACTTAAAGAACAGGTCATTGTACACTCAACTCTCTGCCTTATTAAGGCATTAAGAGCTTAATTTTGGGCTTGATCTGGGATCTGGGAGAGCAGAGCCATTCCCAGCCTCCAGGCTCAGGCCTGCAGAATCTCTCCATTAAAACCTGTTAATATTTTATTAAATAACATCAATTGAATATTGGCACTTTCAAAAACAATGCAGAAAATGCAGCTTGCCCTAACTCTACTCAGGCTGGGCTGTTGCCTACAGATTCTGAGATGCTTTTCTTTTCTTATTATTTTCCCAGATTTAGAAAATGTCTTTACCATGGCTTTCCTAAGGAGGTAGAATTCAAAACCAAACTGCTGTTGTAGGAATTTTAAAATTTTAGAATTGTTCTGTACAGCTCAGTTCAGACCTTTGTTTTTGAGATCTGCCACAGTGGCAGATCCTGCACAGAACATTTTTGTCTCCTTCTGAAGATAGTATCAATCACGTCTGCTCCTGACAAGCCCTGAGGAGAGGAACATTTATCAGTATCTATTAGAACAGTCTAAAAAAATTCTAGAAATGACATTTCATAGCGAGGGTATGATCTGGTTGGAAAATAGCAGAAGTTTGATGCTTTCCCTCAAGAATTCTCTGCTGCCTCCTTATATAGCTGCTGTCATCACACCCTCCCCACACCTCACTCCTCTTACTTCAAGAGATCCTTTTTATACATTTCCACGTCAATCCATGGGGGAGTTTCCAAATCGGGAGTGAGCAGGAGGCCAGACCCTGCTCAGGGCCCCAAACCCAAAGTGCTGAGCCCAGAACTTCTGTCAGCTCCTCCTCAGTCCCCAGGCCGAGCTCTGAGCAGAGTCCGGAGCAGGGATCTCAGGGGTTGTGTCCCCGTGAGGGTGGGCAGGCCCTGGCACAGGGTGCCCAGAGCAGCTGGGGCTGCCCCTGGATCCCTGGCAGTGCCCAAGGCCAGGCTGGACGGGGCTGGGAGCACCTGGGGCAGTGGGAGGTGTCTCTGCCATGGCAGGGGTGGGACAGCTGAACTTTAAGGTCCCTTCCCCGCAAACCAGGCTGGGGTTTGAGGGTGCTGTGGCACAGGGAGGGACAGCAGCAGTCCGTCTTTCCCTTTTGCTGCCCCGGGGCCAGGGGAGCTCTCGGCCCCTGCCCTGAGCCCCACCAGGGGCTGGTGTCACCCGGCCAGGGGACATGGTCCCCTGGGAGCGAGCACAGCCGTGGGCACACGTGTCCAGCAGACACAGCACCTCCCAAGAGTGTCCAGGCCTTTATATGCTTGAACCTGAGACCACGTACATTTATCTGTAACAGTAAAATCAGCGGGCCCATTAAAGCAGATTATGCGCTAATAATTATGCAAATATTCCTTCAGTGAAACTATAAAATATCTCATGAAGATTTAGCACATGGCTATTACGGGAGAGGAATATGTGGCAAATGAAAATGAAGATCGTCATTAACTTTAAGGAGTTCAGGGAATTTTTTTGCTATCATTTAAATCCATGATTTGGGACGTCTTTGCAGGTTTAACCTGGAGGAGACGATTACTCATAACAGTGCTAAAATACAGCAGCAGGATGGAAATCTGCTCTGCCTGGAAAGGAGAGCTCACCTGCTTTGTCCTTCCAGAAAGAACTTAAATACCGTGTTAGGGCATTTATGAAAAGCAGAACAACATTTGTATTCCCATCAGGCGGATCTGAAGGGAGTATCCACGCTCCTGTTTCAGGGCACAGAGCCAGCGCTGGCCGGAGCTCCCGGGGTTTGGCCGCTCCAGTGCCCTCGGACTGAGCTGTGGCTGCAGGTGGAGCAAGGAGCCTGCTCCCCCCCGGCCAGAGCAGCTGGGCATTCCACTGGGGAGGAAGGGGCAAAATACTGGATGAAGAGACCACACAAAGGAGAAAATTCCATTTGATTTCTTGAAGTTGAGTTCAGCATCTGGATATAACAATTTGTCCTTTATTAACTTAAAACCTTCAGGGGCTCTGGAGGTGCAGGTACCACAGTGACAGGAGGGTCTGCAGAGCTGATGGATCTATCCCAATAGAAATTTTTAAAAAGCAATTTTTTCATTATGCTTGGGCACAGTGAAGTCAGAAACCTAAAGAGCATTTTACTGGCTCTGGTGCGTGCCCAGTTCTGATCCAGGCTCTGCCTGCTCGGTGCAGGGCCCGGGGGAGTGAGGAGCCTGCGGCGCCCTCAGAGAGGCTGGGCTGGATTAATTCATTATGCAGAAGGCCAGGGAGAGATCTGGTGGCAGCAGGGAGAATTTGTGTCTCTGTCTCACCAGGCCTGGGCTGTGCCACCCACCCAGCACCTCCTCCCCCTGTCCCTCCCTGTGCTTGTCCAGCACATGCCCCGAGAGCACAGCACCAGCAGCGCTGCAGGGCTGTCCACGAGGCTCAGGGCAACACAGAAAGGGTCTTATGGTCAGCAGGAGAAAGGGTCAGGTGCAATGGTTCTAATGAATAATTACTGATATTTTATATTATTAAATTTCATATTACTATATTTCATATTAATAAAGATATAGATACAGATACAGACCTGCTCGTTTGGGCTAATGATGAAAATAAAAGCTCACAGCTACATGAGTAAAGCCATTGATTTTAGCACTGGTAATAGCACTAAACTGCTATTCCCAACACATTATGTTAAAATTGCACATATTAGATGTCTTTATTGGATTTTAAAAATAATTAGGGTAGCTTAATAACAACTCCAATAGCAGAGGCAAGACCACAGAGAAAGCAGAACTCACATTTTGGCTTCCAGGTGTCCAGGAGAGGGGCTGGGCCAGAGCAGGATGGAGCTCGGGGTGAATGTCTGGGACTGAATGAAGAGGAAGGAAACTGGATTTCTGCTGGAGGTTGAGCCAAGGGCATCACAGGTGCCATCGGCAGGCAGGGTCCCGCAGCCACGCGGAGCCCTTTTCCTGTCACTGCTGGAGCTTTATCTGCGTTTGATACCAGCCCATGACGAGGGAACTGGGGGGATGCTGGAGTGGGGGGACTGGACTGGAATACCCCAGCGGGTGCCGGGGGTGGCAGCGTCCCTCTGCCCCCGGCTGCCAGGGGTGCTGGAGCACAGCTGGGGGGGACAGGGGCTCTCCCAGCCCCGCGCTCCAAAGTCCAACACCGCCTCTCCCTTCTGCCCCCAGAGCTCTCAGCCCTGCCCTGTCCCATCACACGGGGCTGGGATCCCCAGTGCTGTCACCTCCTGCATTTCGGGGCTGCAGCCGAGCTCTGGGATGTCGGAGCGAAGGCAGGAACGGCCCCGTCACGTTCTGTTCCACAGCTCAGCAAATCCAGCTGCTCAAACCCATTTCCACTGCACAGTGCTGAGGACTTCTGACAGTCCTGCACTGCCTAAAGCTGGAGAGCTTCTGCAAACCCTTCCCAGGCAGTTCAAGGGGTTAAACCCCAAGCAGAGTCTGTCCAAATTCTTCCTGCTCTTGCAGCTCCATTTAATGGGCAAGTGGCCACTCACAGGATCACAGACATCACTTCCCCCTTCAGTCAGCACTAAGTCCCAAAATCAGGAATGTTTTGCTCTGGTAAAGACCAAATAAAATTTGCTAAAGGGTTTAGATGTGGCAGCCTGGTGTGGCACAGGCACACTGGCCCAGGAATTTGGTAAGAGGAGGTGTTTTTTGTACCTCCTGGCTGCTGCTCGCTGGCATCCCTGGGACAAAATAATCCAAAGAGCTGCACCTCATTTTCTCCTCCCATAAAATGGGCATAATAATAAAAATACATCTGGAAAGATGCAAAATTTATGCCACGGAGAGGATGTTTATAGTATTAATGGTTTTAGTGATTTTTTTAACGAGTCTCTGATGAACCCATTTTTCTCAAGCTTTTCTTTGGGAGGCAGCTCATTAAAATGCAGTTTAATTGCTGCAAGTTTTGCTTTTCTTGCTGTTCTTTAAAAATCCTGAGTGTTTTGGGATCATTTTGGAGCCATTAGTGATATCTGTGTCGTTACAGCCCTGTTGGGTGCCTCAGTGTCACACGCAGAGCAGGGGCAGTGTGGGGCTCCCCTTCCCCGGGCGCTCGGGGCTGTTTCCCATCCCCTCCCTCGGGCGATGGTCTCTGTCCGGGGTCATTCCCAGGGCTGGCGTGCGGGCAGGGACAGGCTGAGGGCCCTGCAGCCCCCGTGCCAGGCACGGTCTCTGTAAACAGGTGCCTGCAGCCGCTCGGTCCTGCTCACACAGACGACGCCAAAGGCCTTTTTTGTCTTTGGTTGATTTTTATTTATCAATAAAACAATACTACAAAACATGGGAAACATCTGCATTAAATACAGACCTGCTGATACTGTGCCAGTTTTTAACCTGCTGTATTTACAGAGTTCTCCCTCCAGGCCAAGGGCACAAGAGCTCCCGGCAGCAGCGCCAGGAGAGAGCGGCGGAGCGAGCAGCGAGTGCCGAGCCCCGAGCCCGGGCCCTGTCCCTGTCCCGCAGCAGCGAGTGCCGAACACCGAGCCCAGGGCCTGTCCCGCAGCAGCGAGTGCTGAGCCCCGAGCCCAGGCCCTGTCCCGGTCCCACAGCAGGCCTGCTCCTCGCCCTGCCTGGGGACAGCGGGACAGGCCGGGGGACACGGGGCCTCACCCTCCCACCCGTCCTGCCCAGCAGGGGAGGGACCCTCTGCCCTGGGAGCCCGGAGGGAGCGGCTGAGCTCCTCCTGTGCTTGGGTTTGGGGCGCGGGGATAACTCGGTCCCATCCCGCAAGCCCACGATGAGCTGCAGGGCCAGCCCTCACCTGCCTGCTCGGGGGGCACAAGGGCTGGCACGGCCTGATCGCAGCCTTCCCAGCCACGCCACCTCCCAGGATCAGGTGCTGGGACAGCTCAGCGTTTTGGGGGTGGGGGTTACCCCTGGGGAGGGGGCCCTCTCCTCTGGCAGGGCTTTGGACAAGCTCTGAGTTGGTTCCTCGCAGCCCGCTCACGCGTGGCAGCAGCCGGCAGGGAGCAGGCCCGGCCCAGCCCCGGCGCTGCCCCTGCTCCCAGCCAGAACCGCTGCAGCTCCAGCAGGGATGAGAAATGTACATGTGGGGCGATAGATAGAGATATATTTCTATATATAAGATCTCTTAATTATATAGTTGTAAGGCAGATTAAAATCATTTTCTGGTATCACCTGGTATCAAAGGGAATCTCTCCTACTTCCCATGCACATCACCAAGGGCTGCGTAGGGGAGGTAATTACATCCTCAGTAATTATTGTGCAGGTGTTCTACCCCAACACCCACTACTCTTTCACATCTGCCCTGACATGAAAAGCAGACAAGACAGTGCTCAGAAGTGCTCAGCATAACTAAATTCAGCTTCCTGCTCTGGAATGCGAGTGGGCAGCCACAGAGGCGAGGCCCTGCTCAGGCCTGAGGGGTGTCCTGGTGGGGAGAAGAGCTGTCACCACACCAGGGACCACAGCAGCCCCCGCGTGTTCTTCTCGTGGGATGGAGAGATGGAGCCTGAGACCCAGCCCAGCCAGAGGGAACAGGGCCACAAGCCCCGGGTTTGCCCAGAAGCAGCAGCAGAAGGGTCTCCTCAGCTCACCCTGCGCTGTCCCCCAGCCCCTGGGCCCCAGAAGAGGGGCAGTTAATGGGGAGAAGCTTGTCCCAGAGCTGGGAGGGCACTTCAGGGACATGGGGCCCCTCTGCAGGTGCTGCCCAGTGTCCCTGAGTTGCCCAGGATGGCAATCCTGGTGTCACCTGGCTCGTGGCGCTGCCAGCGCCAGGCTGGTGCCACAGGGGAGCTCAGTGAGTGTCCCCCCAACACTGAGGAGGCACGGCTCCCAAACCTCGGCCTTCCACTCGTACAGACCCTGCAACATCCAAATCCCGGCTGTGAGGGAGCACCACGTGGGGCAAATGCTGCACAGATGGATCTTTCACCTTCTCCCAGGAAGGGGCCATTGGAAAGGGCTTCCTCTCAACCACAGCCAAGTACTGCAAATTAAAAATAATAAAAACCCCAGAAATAAATTGGGGAAAACCCCATCACTTTCAAGGGAAAATAACGCCCAGCCAGCAGGGAGGGAAGTGGTTACATGAGCCAGTGCTAAATCCCCGTGAGCAAGAAGCCTGGGTGTATCCATGGATGCATTTCTGTGTGTGACAGCTGAAGGATACCCACTCATTTATTCTGGTCAGTGCTCTCCCAGTGTGCATTCGCTGCTGTACTGGAATGGCAAACACAAACTGGCTGCATTCCGAGCACCCAGCGCCCCCCGAGCGCTGCTGATCTCCCCCCACGCAGGCTCCCACAGCCCTGCCCGGAGCCTCTGCCTTCCCCAGCCCCAGCCCGAGGCCGGCTCTGCTCCAGCAGCGATGCCAGAGCAGGAGGCAGCAGCAGCACCTTCCCTTCCCACCTGCCAGCCTCTGAAAATGGCATTTTTAGCACTTGTACGACAGCCACCCGGCGGGGCCATCGCACGAACGACCCTGCTCAGGTCACAGCTGTGACTTCGTTTTTCCAAGATCTCTCTCTTTCCTGGTGCTCTTTGCACCAGGGAAATACAGCAGGCTAAAAGCTACAGGATTTTTTTCACATACCACAGTAGAAACAGTTACTGAGTTATATTTGTCAGAGTCACAGTAGTTTATGCATATTTGCTATTCACAGACTGCAGAATATTGCCAATAACCTCACTGGTGGGACTGACAACACGGATACATGCATTCAGGTGAGACCATTAGCAAGGTTGTCTATACTGTATTAAGCACATTCATTTTTTAAAACACCTTCCAGTAAAATCAATTCCTTTAAATTTGTAGTTAAAACTTTTTTTTTTCCACAATTACGCACAAAAGAACCTGTAAACAGTTTGACATTACACTTATGTACAAGTGAGCCACGTTGGAAAGTCGAGAGGTAATTCAGTGGGTGCCACTTAGTCTACATCAATGTGCAACAGACTGACTCAGCCTCGGCGAAGTCATTTAGTGCTGAATGAGGTCCGAAAATGTAACGTAAGCAAGGCCCCGAGAGATCCCAACGGCACCAAACCCCCTCTGCATCCCGTGTGGGCTGGGAAATATTGCACTGGCAGCACCTCTGTACAACCCCCAAGGCCTGGGGGGTCCAGTCCTGCCATCCCCGGCTGGGGCCGGCCAGAGGGGACCACAAAGGGACATCATCTCCCTCAACTCCAACGCCCACCCGTGCAGCCAGCTGGGCCCTGCCACCCTCCTGCTTCACCTCGGTAATTTTCTCTGTGGAACTCTGAATTCGTGTTTGCTTAGCATTGCTATAGTTTAAAATCTGCAATATCCTATTTATAAACGGATTTTTTAGCTAAGTGACATCAATGCCAAGAAAAATAAAGAATGTCTTTTTATAATATAAATAATTTAAAAGTGCTTTTTCTCTTTTTTTGTTCTTTTACTATTAATCTACAAAACCCCGTTGGGGCATAAACTATCCATAAGACTGGACAATTATTTTGTACCATGATACACATGGGGCCTTATGCATAAAGTACTCTGAAAGCCAAGTCTGTACTCGCAGTGGTGGGAGGAAAAGGGGCTGGGAGGGCCTCGCCAGGGCTGGGAGAGCAGAGCGGGACACGGCTGCAGGGCTCGGGTACCTGATGGCCACTGCCAATGAAACCCAGCCTTGTCCTCTCCTTCAGCCCACAGCTCGCAAATAAAATTGAGGATTGGACTCACCAAACTTAAACCCAAAACGTTCTCCAGAGCACTGTGAAGCCTCTGTGCTGTGCACGCAGATGGTTTAGGGAGAAAGCCAGATCATCTGGTCCCCATGTTCTCTGTGTGTCCCCCGAATGCTGAGTCCCGCTCAGGTGTCTCAGGGGGTTTGGGGTGGCAGAGCCCCTGGAACCCGGGAATTCTGCCGGCGGGAGCTGAGTCTCAGTCCCGCTGCAGTCAAGGTAAGTTTTCAAATTAGTTTGGACAGAACTTGATCAAAGGTGGAGGGGGTGCTGGAGGGCACTGGTGCTGCAGAGAGAGGAGCAAGTGAGGAGGGAGAGAAGGGGAGCTCTGGGCAGCAGTGGGGGCCGCTGGGCAGAGCTGCTGACCCCACCAGGAGTGTGGCAGCCTCCAGCACCGCCCGGGGCCCCCGTGTTCCGCCTACAGTCCCCCAGTCCCTCTGAGCAGCACAAAACCTGCCAGCACAGCCCCAGCTCTGCACAAGCCACTCATAAAACAAGTGTCCGTGGAGTCAGACCAGCAGCAGGTCCCTCGGAGATGCAGCAGAACCCACACAAACACACCCAGGCACGAGCCCCACGCCTGGCACTGCCCCGCTCTGGCCCCAGCCCAGACTGGGCTTCCCAGCAGGCTGGGCCTGCCTGTGATTATTGAAGTTTAAGACCTTTATTTCTGTAGCCCTGGAGAATAATAACCATTTCATCTCAAACTGGAGACATGAAGGCCACATAAATCAAGCCCACTTGGGCACATTTCATTTGGTCTAATTTCTCCACAGTTATTAATCATGGAGCAATCCCGTGTCCCCGGGACGTCAGCCTGGGAACACACACACACTCCCAGTGCCTGCTCCTCCACTCTGGCACATGCTTAGAGCCCAAAGGGTTGGCATATTAAAAAGAAACAGGGAAAGATCTGGAGTGAAAGGATGAGGTTTTAGCTGCAGTCTCCTGCCAAGGAACAAAGGTGACCTGTCCTGAACCCCGTGGGCTGCTGCAGATCCAGAGGAGAGCCCCATCTGTTCCCCAGTTCTTGCTTGATGCCAGAGCCAGGGCGGCAAGATGCAGGAAATGTGCAGTAGGGAGAGAAAAATGCTATATACTAACCATGAAGTAACTAAGCAGGGCCACATCTGTGGGGCGTGTACAAAACATCGATTTCCGTGGGAAGATGTGCCTTTTGAGCCTGTGAGTAGAGGGTGGCACAAGGGCCAGGCCTGGATTCCAGCGTGAGGGAATGTCTGGAGCCTGACCTGGCTCTAAAGCACAGTCCCAGGAAGTGCCGAGTCTCTTCACTGAGCACATCCCAGGCAGAGCCTCTCCTGCCCAGCCCTGGCCCTGTGGCACCCACACAGAGGGCACAGCTCCATAAGGGACGGCTGCTCCTCCACCCGCGCCATCACAGAGGTGGCCCCCGCTGCACATCCCAGCCCTGCTCTCCAGCCGCCTGGAGATGTATTGCTGGGAGGGTTCCCCTCCCTACAGCCAGCTCCTGCTGATCGACCCCTCTGGATGAGTATTGCTTCCTTTGTTAGCTGGTAAAAGGTGCATCCAGCCCCAAACACAGCTGTGTGCCCGTGGAGACCCCACGGTTCCCTGCCACGCCCTCTGTCCCAGCCTGGCACGGTGGAGCCCTGAAGGCACCAAGATTCCCCCTGGCTGGAACTGCATGAGTATCAGAGAAAGAACCTGTGCAGGCAGGACAGCATCTCCCACAGCAGCTTCTGGAATTCAGGGAGGGGAAGCCCTGGAACCTGCAGGACACTAAATAGGTCAGAATCCGCCTGTTCTGTGTTACCAGCACTGTCACTGCCCACAGTTTTATATTCATATATATATATATAAATAAAAATCTCCTTCCTGTGCCTTTAGAAAATGAATAATTCATCCCAAATCCTCTAGCTGGTTTGTTCCCAGCCATGGCCACCACAGCTGGAGCAATGGAGTGGTCCATCCCTCTCCATGGCTGGCCTGCCCCAGCAGCCTGAGCCCCCGACGCCAGCCC
>WEIT01009681.1:81349-107016 GCA_013389985.1 Dryoscopus gambensis | reverse complement strand
GCCCCCACGCCTTTGCTGAGCCCCAGCCCCTCTCTGGCCGGTCCGTGCCACCCCCCGGCCCGGCCCCTGCTGCCCTTCCCCTGGCTCCGGGGGCAGTGCAGGACCAGCCCAGCCCTTCCCACGGCTCCGGGGGTGACACGGGACACAGGGCGCGCTTTGCTGTCTGCGCCACCCCGGCGCTGGCACTGATGGGACCTGCGGGAGGGGACACAGGGACCTCCTCCAGGGCTGTGTTTCTCTTGGCACAGCCTTGCTCCCCCCTGCAGCGATGGCTCCCCATGGCCAGAGCCCCCTGGGCGGGTTGGGGGTGATTTCTGTGGTGGAGGGGGCACGGTGCCCGCTGTCCCTGCCAGCTGGGACAGCCGCTCCTGGCACGCACACCTGGCACCCGCAGGAGCCAGCATCCTCCCCAGCATCCCCACACAGCCCTGGACCATCCAGGGCTTTCCAGCTGGGACCAGCGCACCTTTAACCCACCAGCACCTGGAAAAACACAAGAGGTGTGGGGAGGACACGGAGGGACGAGAGCATCCCAAACAAACGGAATGTTTTGCTGATGGTAACACAAACCCACAGACTGCACCCTGGTCTCCACTGAGACACATTCACAGTGCCCAGGGAGGGGGGAAGGACTGGCAGAGGGAGCAGGAGAGAGACAGGGACATGGATTTCTACCGTTCAGCCCTCAAAGGCCTGGAGAAGAAACGGGACATCCACAGACTGCTAAAAAATGCTCGTTTCTGAGAAAGTGCAGTTATAAGGAGAGAGCCAGAAAATCTTTAAGCAATATATATTGATATATATATACATATATATATATACACAGAGATATATATACACACATATATATATGCACATATATAAATACACATGCTTAAACTGCCAGGGCAGAGCTCGGGCTTTGTGCTGCGCTCCTCCCTCCAGACACGTGTGCTCCGAGCAGGATGCAGAGGGCACGGAGCCCTCACCATCCCGCCCTGCCTGCTCTGGGGCCACACGAGCATCCCTTGGGGTGGGTCTGGTTGTGCCCTTAAGGTTTTCAGCTTGTGTAAGACTCCAAGTTTACAAACAAAAGCGTTTGTCATTGTGCTTCCAGGACTGCAAAAATATCGTTCCCCTACGACTAGAAATGTTAAGGTGAAATAGGCAAATTAGGCAGTACTAGAGATGGATTTTGGTTTTGGTGACCTAACAAATAGTTATTATTGGGAATTACTTTTGTATCACTTAGGATCTGGCTCTAACGTAACAAGGTCGTGTGCTCTCCCCACCCGAAGCCTAAAGGTGGTACTTCCGCAGCAGTTCGGATTGCCAGGGGTGTTTCCTCTCAGGAAACCTGTCTGGAATTTTGATTTTGAGGAAATCCTGGATACATTTTTCCAGCTCTTCCTCAATGGAGAGCTTCTCCTTCACTGCTTTTTTCTTGCTGGAGTTGGACTCCCGGGAGCCGGAGGTGAGAGTCCGGAGCAGGTCGCTCTTCCTGCGGATCTCGGATTGCTGCAGCAGCTGCACCGGCCCCTTCTTGGCCGGCCGGTCCAGAGTCTGAATGTTGGTCTGGCGCGTGACAGGGCCGCAGATCACGGTCTCCTGGGGGGAGCTGGCCTCGGACTGGCTGTCGCAGCTCGACGTGGACAGCTCGTTGCAGGACGTGCCGCTCTCGCCCTCCTTGTCGCCTTTGCCATTCTTGCAGCAGCAGTCGCAGTGGGACGAGGACCAGCGGGAGGGCTCACCTGCAAGGGGACAGAGAGCCGGGGGTTACGGCAGCTCCAGGCCCCCACACACCCCAGGACAGGCTGCTGAGCCCCCCAGGACCGCGAGGGCAGCCAGGGCCACAGGAACCCTCGCGGGGCCTTCCCTGAACATCACCCCAAACTGCCAGCAAAGCTCTCCCAGGGCCCAGCAGCAGCTGATTCCCATTAACCCTGGAGCTCCTGCATCCACCCCGCTGCCATGTGCTGCTCAATATCCAACGTGGGCTGAAACTTCTGAGAGCCTCAGGGAGAAACCACCACATTTAGCCTGATCCAGTGTTTAACCCAACTGAGCAACCACGGCTGGAGCCCCCCTGACTTCTCCAGACACTGTTTCTTCTCTGAGGCTCCACAGCAGAGCCAGCTGTGGCTGCCAGCTGGTGCAGCCAGCATTGCCAGCCTCCATCCTGATGGGCATCACCCCCAACATCCCCTTCCCTCCCCGAGCCCCACCCTGGGAACATCCCACCTCCCCCCACACGAGGCCTGGTCACACACAGACCAGGCTTTGGGGACCCTCAGCGCTTCATTTGCACGAGCCCAGCCGTGGGAAGCCCAGGACAGCGCCCATTCCTGACTCCTGCGGCGCCGGGCTGGAGGTTCTGTTTCCCAGCTGGAGCCCTGCCCAGCCGCAGTGATCCGTGACAGAGGGCAGAGCTGGCACCGGGAACAACGGCTCTGTGACCACGCCAGCGCGGCCACCGCGCAGAGAAAGGACATCGGGGAGCATCCATCTTCCACCAGCGTGGAACTGCCACTCCCAGCTTCTGCAGAGCAGCAACATCCCCGGGCCGAGGGAAGCACCGCTGAGCTCTGCAGCCTCGGAGCAGCACAGCAGCCCCTGAAGAAGGGGAAGGGGCTGTGAGCGCTGGCAGAGCCCCTGACTCTCACTGCCCTGCTCTCCTACGTCTCCCATCCTTACCCAGCCAGGAGCGCCATGCACATAATTTACAGGAACAGGCAGAAAACCAGAAGTCAGGAAGCCTCCTCATCTCCTCCTTCCTCTTCCTTGTCAATGGTGAATGAGTCTCTCCGTCTGGGAGCTGCAAGGTTACTCTAATTTACAGACTCACTTCAAAGCTGCCCTGTGTCTTGTCTGAAAACAGTCAATAATGGCTAAATTGAAATTTTTTATCAATTTCTAGGCTTGGACAAAGGCATTATGAACTGAGCCCCTGTAAAACCCTGATCCACATGCTCTGAGAACACTTGCAGGAGCCGTGTGGAGTCCAGCTCCTTGCTGCAGCTGATACCCACATCCCACAGCAGTGGGACAGCTGCTGAAACCCAAAGGGCTGTGCTCACCCAGCCAAGCAAAGCTCAAAGCGTGCCTCGAGTGCCCAAACCGTTCACCTGACCCCAAATATCCACCCCTGCAGGGGCCCAGGGCACTGCTGTGATCATCAGTGACACTCTGCAAACCTGCACACAGTGCTCCAGCCACGGACACCCTGCTCCCAGCTGGGACTTCAAGGCTGTCACCCAGTCCCAGGATGGTTTGGATTGGAAGGGATCTTAATCTCATTCCAGTCCCCCTGCCATGGGCAGGGACACCTGCCACCAGACCAGGGATCTCCAAGCTGGCTGTGAACACTTCCAGGGATGGGGCAGCCACATCTTCCACGGACTATGGGGAAGAAGAAGGGATTGAGCCCCCTGTGCCCCCGCTGACCCAGCTCTGAGGTGGCAGCTTGGGCAGAGGGACCCCCCAGCTGCCATCAGGCACAGCTACAGTACTGACTTCATTAGCACAAAACAAGGTTTGATAAGTCAATTAAGACCTATTAGATGCTAATTTCACTTAATGAATATTCACCAACAATGGGCACACCACGGGTAAGCCAGGAGACAGAAATTATTTTGCCATGAATAAACAGTTTTGTTGGAGCCCCAGGGCCAGCCTCAGTGCCACAGGTGGGAGTTTCACGGAGCTGGGCTCGGCTCAGGGGGAGCCTCTGTTCCCAGGAACGTTCAGCGTGCAGGGCCGTGCGTCTCCAGGCTGCGGGTTTGCTCAGCCCCAGCACCACCAACCTGCCCAGCGCTGGAGCTGTCAGACGGCAGGCAGGGTCAGAGAAGGATTTCTGTGTTCTGCAGCGCTGGGGAAGCGCCTGCAGCAGCAGCAGCAGCAGCAGCAGCAGCAGCAGCAGCAGCAGCAGCAGCACCCGGGGGCTGGGCAGCGAGGGGGCTGAGCCCGAGCCCGGCACCGCAGCGGCAGCAAAGGAGCATCGTGCTGACTTAACCACAGCACTCATTAATTAATGTCTAAATGCTTTGAGATTCTTAGATAAAAGTGGCTAATTAATTCTGGCCTGGCTTTCCTGCTTTCCTCCCTGATCTCAGCACATTTCTCTCCCAGTGCCCTAATTATAATAATTATTATTAGAAGCTTCTGAAGCAGCAGCAAAGCCTCTGATGTATAATTGACACACAAACCATCAGCCACCCAGTTTTCCCCTTCTCTTCTCCCTCCTTCCCAACAAACAGGCTGCAAGGAGGGAATGGGAAATCCCTGCGCAGGGGGACAGCTGCTGTGAGAAAACTGGGGAGGAGAGAGGAGCGGCGATAGAAACCAAGGCTGACAGAAGCCAGCGCAGAGTTTTCCCGGTGAGAGATGGCACAGGGACCCTTCCCCGGCTCAGACCCCTCTGGGCAGTGACTGGGCTGGGAAATGCCGAGCCTGGGATGAACAGCCCGACACAGACAGTCCTGGGGGCACATGGCAGGGCCCCCCATCCCTCTGCCCCCTGAGCCGGCAGTGACACCCCAGTGGCAGGGGGGCTGCAGAAACACTTTGAGGGCTCTAAAAGTGCCCCCAGGCCCGGTGCCCAGAAATACAGCGTTGTCATATTTCAGAACAAATGTTACCGATTTTCATTTTTTCCCCCACTGAATTCGGACTGAAAGTCCCAGCTGTGGGAGGGCACTCAGTGGGATGGGGACTGAGCTCTCCCACAGCTCTGCCCTTGCCGGCTCCTTCTCAGAATAATGTTCCTTTTATTCAGTTCCTGCAGTTTTCACAGCCCTTTTTCCTTGGGTTTGTGGGCAGCTCTGGGGATGGTGTCACAGCTGGGAAGGGACAGTGTCCACAGGCAGCAGCTGAGACACATCTGGCGCCTGTTTTTGAGGCACACAGGGATATTTTCCATTCACTCATTTACCTCCACGTGTGTGGCTGTACCAACCTCCCAGTCTGTGATCATCACTTGAGCCATTTTCCTCCTGTTCTCAATCCACTCTGGTCCATTTATGTTGTCCTTTCACCTTTTATTCCTTTTCCTGCTTCTTCTGCTTTAGGGCTTTGTTGTCGGTTTATTTCTGTTTCACCATCCTTTTCTCCTTGCTGTCCCATGACTTTCACCTCTCCTCTGTTCTGGGTTTTGCTGCCTCCTCCTCCCTCTCTCCCTGCTCTCTGCAGCAGCTGATCCCTGTTTGAGCACTAATTAAGCGCCGTGCCCAGGCAGGCAGGGCTGGCGGGGGAGCGCTGGGGCACCCCCTGCTCCGCTCCCCGGCGCCTCCATCCCACCGCAGCCTTGTCACCTCTGTGCTTCCAGCCTTGCGAACCCCCTGTTCACCTCTCAGCACCCAAACCCGAAGAGTTGAAGCTTTTGAACACGTCCCCCGTTGTGCATACGGTCAAAGCTGGATTTCCCCCGGGGCTGAGGACACGGTGACGTTGGTGCAGTGGCAATTCGATTTAGACCAGGCACTCGGGCGTGCCCAGCGCCTCACACGGGTCTGCATCCTCACAGGAATTAAGGGGGTTGTGATTGATGAGAGACCACGCTCTAATTGGTGTTTTAATAAATACATTCTGGCTTGGTAATGGGGCCAGATTTATCAGCAGAAAATGCCCCTGTCTAAATAAAATTACCCAAGTAAAGCTGAGGAATGATGACAAATTCCAGGCACTGACGGGCTCCAGGATCTGTCCGGGCCACAGGACGGACACCCCTGGATTTATTTGCTGTTAGGATCAAGTATCTGCAGTAAAATTCCAGTGAGAGACAAACCCAGGGAAGGACTTGGCAGTAACATCATTGGTTTGAAGCCTCCCATATGTTCAAAGCCAGCAGTGAGTGGGGGGAGAGGGATCTGGGGAGAGGATCAGAACTGGGACGAGGAGGGGAACTGGGGAGAAGGGGATCCAGGGGGAGGAAGGGAACCAGCGAAGGAAGAGAACAGGCAGACCCTTTGGCTGTTCCAGCCCCCTTAGGAAGCTCAAACAATTTTTTACCCTTGTGGGGGCAGCTGGGGACACCTGGGTGCTGCCATTTGATTTAAATTCAACTGAAATTTAAATTAAAATTTAAAATTACTAGGTCAAAGTGTTTTCCCTTTAGATATTCTGAACTTGCCAACCCAATATAAATCCCCGAATTGTCCCATGGTTTCTCTTTTTTGTGCAAAGCAGTTTTCAGCCAGTCCCCAGCAGCACACACACTTCCATCAGGATTCTCCCAGCATGTTGTCATTTTACCAGCACTCCTGAAATCGTCCCTAAAACACTCAGTTCTGGAAGTGAACTTCTGTAAGAGTATCAAATTTGTTTGAAAATAAAAATAAGTTCCCCAAATGGTGGAGAAAAATAAGAGACCTGGTGTTAAAATACCAGAAGGCATATTAAATGAGCCAAAATATTTATATATGGATCTTCTCAAAGTAACATGTGATGAAGTTAAAATTCGGAGAGGAGGGAGAAGCCTGAAGTGTAGCAGCAGGGTGGTGAGACCCAGGAGGGGTGGGAAGCTGGTCGCCGTGGCTGTGGGCCCTGTCAGGCTGTCTGGGAGCTGTGGGGCACCCCAGGGCTCAGAGACGACTCCTTGCACTTCCTAACAAAAGCCCTGAGAGAAGAAAACGCCTCCCGTGGTCAGTTCATTCTCCTGGGCATCACTTGGCTGTGCAATGAACATTTTGGACTCTGCCGGCCCCACGCAGGGCCAGCCCTTCCCCGCGAGCCCCGGAACCCCCCGGGCTGCACCCCCAGCTCCTCCTGCCCCTTGGTTCCCATCCAGGGGTAAATCCTCGGCCAGGCTGGAGCGGCAGCAGAGCTGAGCGCTGCCCTTCCAGCTCTCACTGGGATGTTCACTGGTGGTTCAGCAAGGACTCTGCCTGGAGGAGAACAGGAAAGGATGAGCCTGCTTTGTGGGAAGAGCTGAGAGCTCTCAGCATTCAGGTATAATACAGGTACCTCAAGGAATAACTCAGTGCTGCTCGCTCCCTTGCTTGGTGCTCCCCTTTCCCAAGACCGTGAATAGAGACAGTATTTGGCCATCAGGACTGAGGCATTTCGGTGTATTTTCCCCTGGGAAAACGATGTTGATATGAGCACCTGATACTTAAGTTTTCTTTTGCCCACAGCATTTGCTCTTTCTGCTCTGCCAAACAACTCCAGCTTGGGGTTTAAGTTTGGAGCACTGAGAACTCACAGCTGCCACTATTTGCACCTTCCTTCTTCCAGTTCGGCCTTGCCTCCTCAAATTTAAGACTTTTCTGAATATTTTTTGATTTATCAATGCCATATTAACGCAGTACCTTAACACAGCCTTACCTTTTGCTTTCTGTTACTTTCAGTTTATGCTCAAGACCTTGAAAGTGAAGTTTGATGGAATGAAACCAGCCTGGGCTAAGGAGCAAGGGCTTCCCTTGTCCTCTCTGGGTGACCCCTGGAGTGCCCCCTGGCCAGGCTGACGTGCAGGGTCAGACACGGAGCCCTCTGGCCGGCCAGCAGAGCAACAGCCACAGCCCAGGGAAGTGACGCAGGCGGATCATGGACTGAACCCCCACTGCTGGCTTGTACTGACGTATTCCTGATGTTTATTAGGAAAGAAACTCCAATCATGCATTAATTAAAACACAGGTACAACCAAATTAGGCTGAATAATCAGAAAACACTGTGGGGAGATCCCCACAGTGCCCTAATTCTGGAATTACCCACAGGAGCTTTGCAGCAATGCAGCGTGAGGGGAGCATCAGCAGAGCCCTGTCCAGCCCGGCTGTGGACGCTTCCAGGGGTGGGAGCCCACAGCCTCTCTGGGCAATGTATGGATATTTCCATATCTATATGGACCCCACAGTTTACAATAAATGAGCCCCATTTTGGACACCTGTTGTAATTAGCAAAGCCAAAGTGTTTATTGCTCCTGCTTCTCAAAGACCTGTGTGAGAAACTGCTGACAGATGGTTGTGGTAATGTGGGAGCCAGAATTCTTGAATTTTTGAAAATTAGAGCTCATGAACTCAAAAATGCTCTGGAGATCCGAAGCTATCATGTCAGCCTATGTTGTTCCAATTAATTGCAATCAATCGCTAATTGAGAGCTATTTTAAGACTTGTCATTACTCTGAACATAATGGAGAATAAATTGCATGTTCCCCTTTACCCCCACCACAAATGACATCAGTGCAAAGAAATCCCAGGAAACAGAGTGAAAAGGAGGAACAGGAACCCGACTGCCGGGTTCCTCCTGTCCCCCCGGCAGGTACAGGGACACAGGGGCTGTAGATCCAGAAAGGAAAGCGAAAGGGCTGAGACAAGGGATCGCAGGCAGTTCTTGGGGCTCCACCTCCAAAACTTGCCAAAATGGCAGCTCTGATACCACTCTATTTTAACGAGCTGGAACTCGATTTTCTCTAAGATCCCTTCCAAGCCAAGCTCTCTGATTCCATGGCAGCCCTGGGGACAGGAAGCACCGCTTGGAATGGGTTTAATGGGGGCAGCAGTTTGGTTTGGCTTTACAGCAACGGCCCCAAATCCCGACAGAGCTATTTTGACATGAAAATCAAATAACCTAAATAACTGTTCAGCAACAGGCTGGGTGTTTGCTGCAGTGCCGGAGCAGGCAGAGCCAGCAGGGACAGAGCTCGCGGGGCAGGGGGAGCAGGAGCGGGAGCTGCGCTCAGGGACAGCCCGTCTGTCACTCACTGTCACCCTGTGACGGGCACCAGCTTGACAGGCTGTTCCATCATGGCACGGGGGAAAATCCCCGGGCTAAGACATAACCAGCTCTGAAATGAGGAGTTTCTGCTACCAGCGCTGGTTCCAGCCAACAAGTAAGGTATTTTTTAATACAGCTCTGCTGTCTTTTCATGACATTTTATTTTGGATACAGTTGGAACAAACCCAGCTCTCCTTTCAAAAGACCCAAGTTTCACTTTTTTCTCCCGATGATTTAATCACATACTCTCTTCCCTTTCATTTCCCACCTGGTCCTCATCTACACTATACATAAATCTGTGTCTCCTTGGATCCTGGCGGTGGCCTCTGCCTGCCATCATCACATGGATAAATTCACCCCTTCCACCTCTCATTTGTTCTGTTCTTGCAGTCGCTCCAGTTTCTCCTCTCTCATCTTCTACTCTCAGTATCAAGTGATTTGCTATTCTTGGAGTTTCCTCCCCTTGTCCCTTTGTCTCTGCTCCAGTGCTGTTCCCAAAAGTCACCCTTCCCAGGAGCTGCTCACAGGGGCTCCTTGGCCAGCCCTCCTGGGCTCTGCAGTCCAGTTCTCCTTCTCCTCAGGGTTACCAACTCCCTGTCCCTGCTTTGCCAGTCCCTTCCCTTCGCTTCCCACATGCACAGCAGGGGGTTACGATGCTATCAATCAATAATTAGCTGTATAACAGGGCTACAAATCAATAATTAAGCTGCAGAGCAGGCAGTGAGCTGTTGTAACACACAACTGAGGTGACTCTGTTGAACAAGGGTGGTGGTTGGGAGGAGATTCTTTGAGTTTAAAGCAAAGATTGCTAAAGGTGAGTGAATGCAGCCCTGCTGCTCACCCTGGCAGCTCAGGGGATGGCTGGGTAGCCTCCCAGGGACAGGGGGATGCACTGCCAGGCCCTGCTGTCTCCTAGGAGAGGAACGCCCGAGGAGGGGACACCAGGCTCCCCTGTTCCTGGCACACCCACCCAGCTGGCAAAGCTCAGTGCCCGTGCTGGATGCCATGTGAAGGGTGGCAGATGGAGCACACCAGCTCTTCCAGCTCTGCCAGTGGTACCCCAGGGCCTGGAAGGGAGTCTCTCCCATCTGGGCTGGCTGAAGCCACTTGGGAAGCCCCACTGAGCACACCTGCACAGGTGACAGGGGCTGCAGCGGCAGCCTGGAGTCATCAGCCCACAATGAGTTTATTATTTCTTCCCTGCCTCGTTCAGCCCCTGTGCTGGCAGTGCCCCCGGGCCTGGCTGGCACCGGCAGAGCCGGGAGGAGCAGCTGCTTCTGGCTGGGAGCAGTGACATGATGTATGTGCCTATTACGGAGGGACACGGACCGTGGCTGCTGCACCTGGGCCGGGCACAGGGACAGGGGCGAGGGCAGCAAAGCAGCCAGAAATGGTTCTGCTGAGACATCCAGCTGAAAAAGATGCTTATGAAAACAATTACTTTGGAAATTACTTCCCTCTTCCCTGCGTAAAGCCATTACTGATCTCCTAATTAGGAAGCTGTTGCTGCGAGGGGAGCGTCAGCCTCCTCCCCAGGCAGTGAGGGATGGGACAAGGGGAAATGGCCTCAAGGCGCCCCAGGGGCGGTTCAGATGGCATTGTTGGGGAGAATTTCTTTACCGAGAGAGTGATTAAGCGTTGGAACAGGCTGTCCGGAGAAGTGGTGGAGTCACCACCCCTGGCAGTGTCCAAGGCCAGGCTGGACGGGGCTTGGAGCAACCTGGGATAGTGGGAGGTGTCCCTGCCCACGGCGGGGGTGGGAACAAGGCGACCTTTAAGGACTCTTCC
This sequence comes from Dryoscopus gambensis, assembly GCA_013389985.1. Lineage (NCBI taxonomy): Eukaryota > Metazoa > Chordata > Aves > Passeriformes > Malaconotidae > Dryoscopus > Dryoscopus gambensis. The sequence goes on along the minus strand of WEIT01009681.1, from coordinate 96,543 downwards.
AACCCGACCGCGCTGGGAGTCTGTGATCTGTGGGCACGGTTGGCCGCAGGAGCTGCCCAGCAGCGCCACAGGGCATTCCCCGGTTATTTATCCCTTGGGATGGCGGTGGCATTTCCCCCCGGCCACAGGCACTGGCAAACAGCTCGGGCTTGGCTGCATTTCCCAGAGCCCCGAGCCAGCTGCAGTTTCCACAAACGCCTCCCGAGGACGAGCCTTGTGCGGCTGCGGCAGAGCCAGCGGAGAGCCGCGGTGCGGGGCAGCAGGGACGGGGGGCAGGGGCTCAGCTCCTCCCCGGCTGCTCGTCCCCAGCCTGCCCCGCCGCTCCTGCTCCTGCCGGGGACGGGAACCGCGGCGGCTCCACGGAAAACCAGGGAGCGGCTGAGGGACAAAGGAGCCTTGCCGGGCTGCTGGTTATTAATTGTTTGGAGCACAATCATGATCAGAGCCAGGGGAAAGGAGCGATGCTCCGACCCCTCAGCAGGAGCACAGGCGGTGCCGAGCTCTGCGTCGGGGCTGTCACTCTTCTGGGACTATCAGATATCCCTTTCCATGGGGGCAGATGCTCGTTTTTTATGAGCTATTTAAGACACTCTTTCTGGAAGTTTTCTTATTTTTTCCCTGTCTGAACCTCATAAACTGGGCTTCTGCTCTACAGAGATAAATTTGATTTATGTGAGAAACATTCCCAGGCACAGTGGGCTTTGCCTTAAACCCCGTATCTCGCTGTTCAGTGGTGCTGTGGCTTAGCTTGGTTTATTTTCTATCCTCTAAGTGGTGAATTGAACTTTCAGAAATGAATGGTTTGGTTTATCTGATTTAGCATCTTGAGCAAAGCACTTTTGCATCAAATAAATGCAGGCAGTGGGAGACCCTCCAGACACTACTTTATTCCAAACATTTTCAGCACCGGTTTCAAGACCAATTAAGTTACCCATGCCTGGGCAATCCTAAATGCTCTGAGATCAGAAGCTTTTCCCTTCTGTGGAGGGTTTGAGGGGATGAGGAGGGTGCTGAGCCGGGGCAGGGGTGGCACCACGGTGCTGGGCAGGAACCGGAGGGCCCCCGGGAGGTGTGGAGTGCCCATCCCTGGAGGTGCCCAAGGAAGGCCTGGCCGTGGCACTCGGTGCTCTGGGCTGGGGACAAGCTGGGCATTGGGCACAGGCTGGAGTCAAAGGTGTTGGGGGGTCTTTTCCAACCTCCGTGATTCTGGGATTTGACTTAAAAATCGAAGGCAATTACAGAAGGAGGATTCACGGGTGGCATCTAACGACACCCAAGGAATGAGATGACCTCACCAAGGCCTTTCTCACTCCTCCCAGTGAGCCATTGCCGGGGCCGGGCCCTGCCCAGCCTGGCCTCTGCAGGAAGGACCCCCAGCCCTGCCCGTGCCCCTGCTGCTGCAGCCCTCGGGCAGGAACGGCTCCCCCCGGGAAGCTGCGCAGTTTTAGGGAAGCAGAGAGTTCAGCTGCTCTAATCACACTAATTGCTTGAGACATTTCCTTTCTCCCTTCCCTCCTGCACCCTCCTGGGCCCTTTTGCCATCAAATCAGCTACGGAAACAAAGTAATTTGGTCGGGGAAGGAGCTTGTTAAGGCATGAGGCAGCTCCATGGCACAAGAAAACACAGAACCCAACCAGCTCTTTCCACCCCGTATCCTGACAGACAGGCTGACCCCAGCAGGCCAGAGGGGCTTTCTCTGGTGGGGAAGGGGAGGAAACCTCAGCAGCCCATGGTTTAAAAGTGCTGCCTCAGCTCTCTTCTACTCAACTCAGCCCCCAGCCATAAGGAAATGGTCTAGAGCTCATTTTTGGGAGTCACTTCCAGATGCTGACACAGGGACCAGCTGCTCAGGTCTCACTTATTGTTTTATTTCAGCTTTATCTGGTAAAAACCCAATGCTGCAGCCCCATTCCTTTGCTGAGGAAAGATAAATTACAGTGTAAATGCATGTGTGACCTGCTGGTCAAGAGGCTCATTGTGGTGTTTTATGGTCATTGTTTATTGACCAGCTGTGAGGTCTGGATCTGGCGCTTGGAGCTCTCGGAGCCAGGCTGGAGCTTAAGGGATGGGACACGCTCGGCCATGGGGAGACCCTGGGGGTGCAGGGTCTGGCCCCCCAAGGGCTGCATCAGCCCCATCCCAGCATCCCTGCTCAGCCGTAACCACAGCCCAGCCAGCGGGGAACCTGTGTGCTGAAGGCAGAGATAGGATGGATAAACAGAGGAAAAAGGCCCAAACTATAATTTAAAGAATGTAAATGTTTCAGCTTCAGCTCAACACCTGAGCGAGTGAGAAAAGCTGCTCACACCATGCCCAGCTTCCCGAGAGCTGCTCAGGCCTGCGTCACACGGGCCCCACCCTGACGGTCCCTGGTGGCTTTGCCCCCTCCGTCAGCTGCTCCCAGGCAGCCTGAACCCGGCCGAAGGCACCTCCTGTGTCCCGGGGGAGCTGATGCTCCCGACAGCTCTGCTCTCCAGCCATCAGAAGAAGCTGTGGCTCCAGCAGGGTGATTCCTACCGGGAGCTGTGAGACCTGACTTGGGGTGGGGCGCTGCCCACAGCTCACGGGGCCACACGCCGGGGTCCCAGGGTGGCACAGAGGGGTCCCGGGGTGGGGGGCGCAGTGGGTACAGCTGGGCCCTGGCCAGGAAGGAGGGAGCAGCTCAGCAGCTTTGTGCCAGGAGGAAGCACCTTTTCCACCTGGGAAGCCACGGGCTCCTGGGGTTTGGGATGCTAGTGGAGGGTGCTGGGCTTAGCAGGATTTATCCACTTGCTGGGGCTTGATGTCGTATTTCAGTCTCAAAGTTCAACCTATTGCCTTCAGAAAATAGAACAAACTCTTATTCAGTGTGGGAGATTAATCCGTAACACAAAATATTTAATTAATACAGTGAAATTTCATTTCATGGGTACTTGCGCTTGTGCTGTGATAAGCAGTAGCTGAAGATCAGGGATTCACCAACGACTGCCGACGACAAAGGAATCGCTCGTCTGCATCGCAGTCAAGCATAACAAATATCCAAGTAGTATTTTGGCATGGTCTGTAATGTTTGCTGTATTAGTCCTGTACATGAATAATTTACAGCTAAAGTTCTGTCTCGTTGCCATCACCAAATCAAAAGCCGTTTGCTCTAGTTATGATATCACAGTGACAGCTTGGCTCTGGCATTCCACTCTGCCAGCTGATGGATTTCACTGAGTTTAAGAGATTTCTCTTACACATGAAGCAACAATAAAATTAAAAAGCAGCATTAGCAGTGTGTTTGGCTGGAGTTCAGTCACAGTGTGATCAGCAGTGGATGAGCTGAGCTGGCACCTCGGCACCGGCAGAGCCCTCGGCCGCCCCGTCCGCCCAGCACAGCGGCTGGCACTGGGCTCACCCCGTGGCGGCCGGGGGTGCCAGGGGGGCCGGAGCAGGGCAGGGGGGCCCCCAGGACCCTGCCAGCCCATGGGGCAGGCCAGGGAGCTGCTCCACCTCGGCGTGTGCTGCCTCCGGCCACGCTCCCGCTCCCCACGGGGACTCTGGCATTGGGAAAGTATCACAAACCCCAAACCAGCGGAGTCAGATCCTCATTTACACATTAAGCCTTTTTATATCTCTCTTGCTGCATATGAGGGCCATAAACCAAGCAGCAAAGTGATTTACTTGTGTTTCAAGGCCCCTTTACAGAGACAAAATGATTTATGGGGCCCCCGTGCACATGACCAAGAGGCCCTTAATATTTAACAGCTGTAAAAATCCTGCACAACGCTGTGTATTACCCAGGCCTCCAAACAGATTAAGGTAACTCTGCATATACTGTGCCTGGTCAAATATTAATCATTGAATAATTTATCCTGTGAATTTATTTTGTTTTAAAAAAATCATTCTGCAGATAAATTTGCCCGCTCCAGTGCAAATACATATTTATGATATGGTTATTGGTCTAATGTATGTTTTCTGGTATCCTCCTTTCAGAATATCCATAATAAAAGTCAAATCCATCTCTAGGAAAAGGAAGGGCGGAGAGCCCAGCAGAAGTTTTCTATGCAGGGCTGCACTCGGCTGGAGCCGCTGTTTGCACCAGGGAGCTCTGGAAATGCGCGCTTGCAGCCTCTTTAAATATTGATGGCGTGGCTGGAACGGTTATGAAAGCACCGGGAGAGCGCTGGGAATGACGGAAAAGCCCCAACACGTGGAGCGGAGCGCGCAGGGATCCCGGCAGGGCCGGCTGGGACGTGCTGCCACCGGCACCCACTGCCCTCACCCAAACGAGTCCCCCTGCCCTGAACAAGCCCCAAACGAGCCCCCGTGCCCCAAATGAGCCCACTCAATCCAACTGAGCCCACACACCCCAAATGAGCCCCCCAGTCCAAACGAGCCCTGCACCCCTTCAGCTCTGCCCCGGGGTGTGGGACACGGGGCCGTGGCAGTCAGAGCAGGCACACCCGGGGGTAGCAAAAGGTGTTTGTGTGCCAGCACCTTCCAGCTGTGCACCAGGACGGGGTCCCGGCAGCACGAGGCACAGCCAGCCCTGGCCCCGGGGAGTCCCTCAGCCTGGCTCAAGGCTTGATGGGGCCAGGCCAGGTCTCATCCAGAGATCCACCAGCGTGTTCCCACCACACGGCCTTGTGACACCCAGGCCCTCCGGGGAGCAGTGCTCACGCCAGAAGTGCACTTCTCCCTTCCCAGTCCTCATTTGGGAACCTCTGCTTAAAACATGTTGATGGTGAACTGAAGGAAAAGCTGTGAGACGCTGGAACTCATTAACATCCTAGGAAAAGCAGAGTCAGCTTGGAGCCTGTGCTGGAAAGCGAGTCCACAGGCTCCTGGAGCATTTCTGACATGTCTCACAGAGGAGCCCAGAGGGAGCAGTGCTTGGACAGGCCAGCTCACCCAGCAAAAGACTGGCCCAGCCCAAAAGCCAAGGGTGGACCCAGCAGCCGCTGAATGCATCAGCACATCTGAGCTCCATCCCTGCTCCGAGCCAGCGCTGCCACCGTGGATAGATCGCCTGAAACCCCTGAGTCCTGACCTCCCTGTGTGCCTCCAAACAGCACCGCATCCAGAGCCAGGGGCAGTGTTTAAAGGGCTCAGAGCAATGTGATTATCAAACCAAAGCCCCTGCCCCGCTGGCTCCGCTGTCCTGCTCTCCCCACAGCAGGATGTTCCCGGTGTTTTGGGGCCTGATCCCCCCTCCCCTCTGTGCTGCTGCTGAGCACTGCCCCTCACACCTGGGGACCCCCTGGGCCCTGTCCCCCAGCATGTCCCCCTTCAGAGCCAGGGACTGCCCAGCACGAGCACTTCATCCACATCCAAACCAAACAAAAGCCAGCCCAGAGCTTCCCTTGCTCCCACGGCACCAAGCCCCCACAGTAACCTTTATTTAACTGATTTTCATTTCTTCATTATGAGTTGTCTGGCAACATTGGGATTTTCTCTCGGAGCAAGATTCTCCTCTCTCAGGGTCACATTACAGTCACCAGAGGTGTCTCTAGACTCCCCCCAGGGACCCTTCCCACCAGAACCCAGTTGCTGGGCAGTGACCTCATTCTGCAGGAGATTACAGCTACCCTCAAACAGAGGAGTCAGAGAGGTCCCTCAGCAGAGCAAAAAATACCCTGGGAGTGCATCCCAACCCCCCTGCCCCCTACCAGCAGCTTGTGCTGCTTTGGAATTTAAATCTGTTGGGATTTGCGCTGTCAGAGACCTCCTGGTGCTTCCACAGGTGCCACACTCAGCTCGGGTGAGGCCCTGCTCAGCCCCTCTCTGAGGAGCCCAGCAGCCTGAGTTGGATGTACAGCTAGGAAGAAAGAAGTTTAACTTCCTAGTAAACTGTGAGAGGTCCTCCATCACAACAATGAGCCTGACATGCTTTAACGAGAATATAAACTTAATTTTAAAACATCTGGGAACTTCCATTAAGTGATTTATCCTGCAACTGATGAAACTGCAATTTATTTCAAGGCCCAATCCAGTCATTAGAGCCAGTCTCGTGAGCTCAGCAGTAAAATATCTGACACTGAGAATTATTGTAACATCAAAAAGTGTCGGTCTCCAATTAGGCTGATGTGGGGGATCACGGAATGTGCGCCTGGCCTGGCTGGAGCTCGGGGATGGGCACGCTCAGGTCACCACAAACAGCCTTCAAACGCAGGGGCCCCGGGTGAAGCAGCCCCATCCTGCTCCGGAGCAGGCAGCTCTCACCTCTGCACAGCCTTCTCCCGGGAGCAAGGAGCTGAGTGCAGCCGTGATCCATCACCTGCAGCCTGTCCCCTGCGGCACCGCGGGCAGGAGGAGTGGGCAGGGACAGAACCTGTGTGCTGCAGGAGCTGCCCGCGCCCAGCCAGCGCTGCCAGCGAGGGTCCAGCTGCTCCTGCACTGCCTGGCCCTGACATCCTGGCTGATCTCAGGAGCAGCAAGAAAAGAACATTCTGCCTTTTTGTTGTGCTGGGGGTTTCGGGGCTTGTTTTCAAAGGGCTGTTGCCAGGTTCCAGGTCCCAGGTCCCAGGTCCCAGGTCCCAGCTGGAGCTCCCAAAGCTCCGCACTGGCACGTGGGCAGCGGCCCCAGAGCCCCACACCCATCCCAGGAGGAGCTGTGGGCAGAGCTCTGCCCGGGGCTGGGTGCAGCACACGGGATGTGCCCACCCGGGCCAGGCGTGCGGGAGCTGTGGGAGCCACAGCCGGCTGCTCCTGCAGAACCTGCCCCGGCCAACGGCCCCGGTCCCAGTGCGGGCTGGGACCGACATGGAGGGAACCAGAGGGGACCCAAGGATCTCCATGTTCCTTCCCATCATCCTCAGACAGTGCCTGGGGCTGCTCCAGTTTAGGCCCCGCAGCAATCCTGGCGGGCACAGGGTGGGCAGGGGGCAGCGAGGGCAGCTGCTGCAGCCACCCCCGCACTGCCACCCTCTGCCCTGCCGCCGGGATCCACACGCAGCACGTGTGAGGAATGGCTGAAGCACCACTGCCTGGAAACATTTGGTTCGAAACCGGGATGAATGGAGGAGGGAAGGAAGAAGAAATACTGTGGTGGATGGTGTTTATTTATCTTCCGAAAGGAAACAAAGACTTCCTGGGACTGAGTAGCTCAATTAGGCGCTTGCTGGAGTGACAGATTTACTGCTTGCTCAACAAATGCGTCTCAAACCAGAAGCACAAATGAGATGAGAGAATTAACAGAGGGATCAGGAGAGGCCCAGATAACCCACGAGAGGATGCACCGCCCTGCACAGGTACCAGGAGCTCCTACCGAGTCTGGTCAGACGATTTGTTCTGCTGCTCTTCCCTGGGAGGGAAGAACTGCCCTGAGGCAAGGCCACAGCTCCCCAGGCCCTGCCCAGCTGGGCATTCCCCTCGGAGCTCCCCCAGCCCCACTTCAGGATTTCAGTTCTATCAGATTCATCTCCAGCTGCTCTGCTGGAGATGGTTTTCTACAAAGAATTACAAAGCAGTTACTCGCTGGTTTCCCTTTCCCCGGCTCCTGCTCAGCCTGGGGATGGGGCTGTCACTAAGCACAGGGTGCTGGTGCCATGCTCGTGTCAGACAGGGACAGACGATGAGGCCTCGTGCCACAGGCACACACAGGGCAGAGCCCAGCCCTGGGCAGCCTCTGCAGCTGCACCCCCAAGGGCACTCAGGCAGTGATTTAAACCTCAAAACACAGGTACAGTCCCTCGGTTCCTTAGGCAGCACTGAATCCCCAGTCGCTCCAGGAGTGCAGGGAGGGCAGTTTCAGCACAGGGACTCCAGTGAACAATCCCCAGCTCCACTGGCGAGGGCTGTGGTGGAACCAGACAGAGGATCACCTACGTCAGGTAAGGTAAAGCTGTTCCCAGCCAGGCTCTCTGGCAGGCAGGTTTTGTTTCAGCAAACCAGTAGCAGTGGCAGGGATTCAAGATTTGCAGGTGTCCAGGTCGAAGCTCAGCCCCTCCCGGTACCAAGCTCCCTGCAATTACAGCAGACAAATCAGCTCCCCTCCCTCCGTGCCCACACCGGGAGGATTTGTGGCTTTTCCGTTGCAGGCAGATTCTGAAAGGCACAAAAGGCCATTGTGTGTGAAACTCCCGGGGATGATCAATGGCAGTTGGGTCCTTACCAATCATTATGTGCTCAGAAATTTTCATTTTTGTGATTAACGTATTGTTTCTTTGGCTCTCCTCTTGATTAACAGGAATCGCAGAGAAACACTCGCACATCCTATCATTACTGGCTCAGGAGCTCTACAATTACAGATTTTAATTAATATCCTGGTTCATTTCAGGGGAACTCTGGCTTTAAGTCTACTTTTTTGGCAACCCAGTAGCAGCCACGGCATAGATGGAGAGTTTTCCTGCCGCAGCCTGGGGAAAGGGCAAATGAGACAGAACATCGCTGAGGAAAACTTTGTTCTTTTCTTCTGAAAACTTCTTTTCCAAACAAAACCTCTGGATTTGACCCAAGCCAAGCAGTGATCTGTTTCCCATACCCTCACTGCAAAGGCTCCTTTTCTGCAGTGCCACAAATGTCCGAGTGCAGTTTTTGGGGAGGTCACCATGACAAGTGTCCGAAGTCATTCTTCCAAGACGTCCCGAGTAGATGCCAGCCCTGCCACCACCACCACCACCGACACCACTGAGGATGTTTTAAGCTGGTTTTCAGTTATGTGGCACATGAGGCACAGAATCCCAGGGTCACTGAGGTTGGAAGAGACTTCCCAGACCACCGAGTCCCAGCTGTGCCTCATCCCCACCTTGTCCCCAGCCCAGAGCACTGAGTGCCACCTCCAGGCCTTCCTTGGACACCTCCAGGGATGGGGACTCCAACAAAAAATGGATCAAAGTGTATCCCTGTGGATCTGGGACCTGGTCTGGGCCTTGGCCAAATGTGGTGTGGCTTTAACCTGGCCACAGGTGAGTTTCTCTGAATGTCGGGTTTAAAGCTGAGCCTGGCTGGGAGCTGGGTGATGCTGCAGCTCCCACTCCTGCAAGGGACACCATCTTTTCCCCACTTGGATCATTCTGTTTTTTCCTCATCCTTTCTCTTCACGTCTCCTCTCCAGAGCCGACATTTCTCTCGGGGCTGTTCCTTTCCCGGTGGGGAGGCAGGGGCTGGAGGCTCTGCCTGGAGCCAGCCCTGAGCACAGAACCCTCCCCTGAGCCCAGGCCAAGCTCAGCTGTGCTGCAGCCTGGGACCTGCTCTCCCAACACCCCGATGGTGCCCAGAGCACCATGGCAGGAGCCATCGCAGGAATCCCGCCGTGGATCAGAAATGGGAATTTTCCCCGCAGTCAGAAACAAACCAGTGCTGGAACACGCCCTGGAAGAGGGACATGCAGGCAGAAGTAAGGCAAGTGGGGAACTATTGTATTTTTAAGATAGGGGAACATTTCTGTGGGGAAATATAAATTGCTTTCAGTCTTGAAATGTCTTTTTTTTTTTTTTGCCGAGCCTTCCCGTGTTAAAAATGATGGATAGTCTTATCTCTGCACAATCTCCTGGCTGCGCTGGGGAAAATGACCCGGTGCCCATTGCCAGGTTCCAGACTGAGGGCTGTCAGTGCTTTGGATCCAATTTGTCCTGCTGCAAAGTGTGAGCCAGGGGAGTTGCAGTTTAGGCATTCCTGAGCTTCCGAGAGAGATTTTTATCCTAAATGAGAATAAGCCAAGCAGACACTGAAGCTACAAGTGACTTGATATGAGCATCCACTTCACCAGCAGCCTGCAGGCATTTCCCAGCCCCAGCCTTCGCCTTGGCAAACACGGTCAGGGGCTGAGGGCAGGGCCCCGCACCTCTCTGGGGGCTGCTGCTGCTCCTCTTGCCCTCAGCACCCCGGGGAGGGGGGCAGGACAGAGGTGCCCATTCCCCAGAGCCCTCCCCGGGTGCCGGGGCCGCTCCCTGCAGTGCCAGCTGCAGTCGGTGGCTCCCGTGTAAACGCTGGATGTGCCACCCAGAGCCACAGTAAAAAAGCCAAGAGCAGTTACTTGATGGCTTTGATCTGTGCTCTGCTGAGATCCACGGAGCATAATTATATTCTTGCTTTTAAAAGAGGGAAGAAGGAAAAAAAGGCTTTATTTTGATGTTTTAGTGTTTGCTTCCCAGCAATATGTGCTTAAAGGGAACTATGGTAATTTATCTTTCCAATTCCTGCTTTCTACAGCTGAAAAAAAGAGGAATAGCTCCTGTACATTTGCATTTCATTTTTAGCTCAAGCGCCTCGACGAGGATTCAGCCAAAGGAATCAGCGCCGTTTGCAGCGAGAGCAGCTCAAGGAAATAAAACCTCCAGGGATGCTGACAAAAACAGGCATTAAAATCAGGCTCTGCTCCTCCACAGGGAAAGGAACCCAGCACGTGGAGCAGGATTCAAAGTTCACTGAACTCCTTCCATCAGCTCCGCAGGTTCTGGATGGCCCCCAAAGGTCTGGGACCGACTGCAGCCCCTCTGCAGAACCTGCCAGGCCAAGTTCGCGCTGAGACCTGAGCCCGCCCTCTCCGTGGCACAGGAGACGAGCACGACAAGCGCCTGAACGGTCCCACGGCATCCCCGCTGCCGGCCCGGCCCCGGGACAGCTCCGGGGGCCGAGGGGCTCTGGCAGCAGCCAAGTGCCCCGGGTTCGCTCGGAGCGGCTCTGTCAGAGTTCGCCGCTTCGTTTTCCGCGCACTACGGGCAGAGCCCGGAACACCGGCCAGCTGCTCTTGCGTGGGGAAGTGGTGAGCACTGATCTTGGAGAGCTGGAAAACACGAACCGGCTCTGCATAACAATTAACTTTGATGTTTTTCAGGAGGGCTGTTCCCTTCGCTGTCAGCACATGCAGGCCAAACCCTGCCCTGCTCTCCCAGCTCCGCTGCCTCCAGCCCCGCGATTTCCCCGCACGGAGGATTTTTAGTCTTTGCTTTAACCCTGCCTTTGTCTGAAGGTCAGCCGGGCTCCGAGGGAGAGGTTTCAGGCGCAGAGAGGACTGGCTGGCTCTAATCCCCGGCTCCCAGGGAAGCAGAGGCCGCTAATGCAGCACTCTCAAGCCCCGCGCGGAGCCCGCTTTATCTGCGGGAGCAGCAGCCGGAGAGGCTGGGAGCAGAGCTGGGGCTGAGCCGGGCTGGGCAGCCCAGCGGAGCAGTTTAATTAGTCAGCCTGAGCCGAGATGGAAAGCTTTCATCTTTCGATACAGCAGAGAGGACAGAGGAGCAGAGAACGATCTAAAAGGTGCCCACTGCCCCGGGCTGGCTTTCACCGGGCACCGCTGCCTTTGTTCCCCGCTCCTTTTGGTCCGTGAATTCAGTCCGTCACAATGGATTGCTTATTGCATTTGAAAGAGGGGAGGAAAAGCTACTCCCAGGAACGCGCCTGCAGTCAGGGGAGATCAGTCGGAGCAGCTCCCGGGCTCTCCACTGCTTTTTTCAATCAAGGCTGCTCAAAATTGCCATCTGAGCCAGCCTGGCCAGCGAGGCTGCGAGTGACAGCCTCGGCCAGCAGGAAAAGCCGTCCCCACAGGTTTTATTCCCGGACAAAACAGCAACAGGCAGCGCGCTGAGAGCCCCCGCTCAGCACCTCCAGTGCTTTTCTGGGGCTCGGAGGGTCCCTCCAGCACGGAGCAGCTCCACAGCCACCGCAGCAGCACCGGGCCCCAGCTCCTCCTGGCAGGGCCAGGCTCCAACTCCCATTTTACAAAGCAAACCCACACTCAGCAGTTTCTGAGCTCTTGGCCGCAAAGGCTGAGCACTTTTCAGGGCATCATCACCAGGGCATCTCCAAGAACCCACATGGAAAGGGGAGTTCACCCCGCACCTGCCTGGCTGTAGGAGCACAGGGCTGGGCTGGCTCTGGTCCCCTCGGGGACACAGGGAGGAGGCACAGCAGGATTTCCCCTCCAGACCCCTGCAGGTCATAGAACCACAGAATCCCACACTGGTTTGGGTTGGAAGGGACCTTAAAGCTCATCCAGTGCCACCCCTGCCATGGGCAGGGACACCTTCCACTAGCCCAGGGTGCTCCAAGCCCCATCCAACCTGGCCCTGAAAAAATTGTATGTAAAGCTTTCCTGGCTTTCACTGCAAACCCCTCACACAGAACAACCTCATCTATTTTACACTGCTGTGCAACATCAAATCTAGAGCGCATTCCAGATGTGACTGGGGAGGCTCATGGCATTTCCAGGTAATCCTGCAGGAGCTGTGTATCAGCATCGCCCCCCGTTCACCCTCCTGCAGGTGGAATTTTGCCATTTCCTGAACAGAAAGGTAAAATAACCCAAGCATTTCATTTTACTAAAAAAAGCTTCATAGAAAAAAATAAATCTGTCTTCCTTGGAAGCATGGTGGTTGTTTCTCTGGAGCAACATGAGGTAAGTGACACAAATAGCTATGAATGATTCTTTTCTGAGAGCACCTGTGTGGCCATTTTTATCCGAGACAGGAGGAAGCAGCAGCCTCAGACACAGCGTATTTTTGGTGAAATATCTCAGGAGCACTTTGAGCTAGAAATGACTACACCAGCTCCCCTCTAGCAACAGATTGCTTTCTAATTCACAGAATGCAAATGCAGATGCTGTTCCTGGCGCTCAACCAAATTATTGCACAACATATTTATTTCTAAAGGAGCAGCATTTAATACAGCAGAAATAAAAGGGAAAACACTACCTGACATCACCTGTGTTTGCCTGGGTTTGTTATTTCTGCATATGACACCCCAAAGATCCTAAAACTGACAGTAAACACCAGCCCTGGAGGCACCTCAGGCTGCCTGTCCTGGCAATAATGAACAGGGAGGAACTGTAACAAGTGTTTCCATGAGGTCCAAGGGTTTGGCACTACAGCCATCTTGAGGGGCACTTTGTAGGATGGGGTCACCCAGCACAGGCCCTGCCCGGCTCCTGTGGCTCAGCTGGGAGGCAAAACAGTGAAGTTAAAAATCGTATCAGAGCCAGGGATTCCAAGTCTCCCACATGCCTGACATTTCCAACCACTTGGGTGGATCAGGTTTTAAATGTAAGGCTCACCTTACTTCAGCTGTAACATTTCCCCCCTTGAAAGCAGCCCCAGATTTCATCCACAGCCTCCTCCACAGCCATGTTCCCTGTAAAATGCCATTGGAAAACCTGGGATTACCGACTTGCCAACTCCTCACACAAATTGCTCCTTATCAAAGAGGCATTGAAGTACATAATACAATTACTCAAAGAACAATTTTCTGGTGCCAGAGCCCGTATTTTACATCTGCCACTGTATCTACAGCCAGGGACTGAACACTGTCAGTGAACACTGATCTGACACTTGTCCCTCCTTGGGGCTTTTCCTCCCTCCCTCCCCACGGACTGAGGCGTGGCTGCAGATGAGGACGGGAGCCCTGGCAGCAATCACCCGATACAACAGGCACTTCATGCATATTTTATACATCACAGAAACAGGTATGTACAGGACATGCAGATGTTCCGCATGGCTGAAGATTGAAGACTCTTTGGTGCTTGAGTTCACCAGATCACCTGACCTTTGGGGCCTTGAGGAGCATTTCATAACCCGGGGAACTGGATCCGCCTCATTTCAGGTGACAGTGACACAGCTCCCTGACCTGAGGACGTGCTGGCAGCTCTGTCTGATCACAGCTCTCCTCAGGCAGCCTCACATTCCCCACCTTCCTGTTGGTTAATTATAAACATAATATCCAGATTTTTATCTATTTATCCAGATTTCTATACATACAATAACCTTATTTACCTAGGCAGGATGGTGTGGGCACCCATAAGCAAACATTTGATGAGTATTATCTGAACTTTAAATGTTATTCCTAATAAAAATGTCAGCTTGAAAATCAATTTAGTCCCATGGAACCAGATTCACAGAGGAGAAGAATCAGTTCATTTCTGGGGAAGTCAATGAAGTTAAACCAATTTACACAGCTGCTAACACCACCCTGACTGCTGAACAGCAACAAATTGTCTGTGCTTCCCTCGCTTCCAGCAAAAACACATTCCCTGTTTAAACGGAGAAAGCCTTCCTGAAATAGCTCCTGAGCTTCTGGCCTGAAAGAGATCCCTCCTTTTCTGTTTTAACCCAACAAGACAAAACTGGGTTGTGAATGCTTCGCCTTATCCAAGATCAGCTGCACTCACAGTCATTTTGGTTGGAAAAGAGCTCTGTGATCATCAATCACCCCGTTCACCACTTAGCCGTGTCCTCCAGTGCCACACCCACACTTCTGAGGAGGGGGCTCCACCACTGCCCTGTGCCAGGGCTTTACAGCCCTCTGCATGAAGGAATTTTCCCCATATCCAATCTAAACCTCCCTGGGGCTCCTTGAGGACATTTTCCCTTCCCTTTGTCAAGATGCCCCTTTTTTAAACTAATCTGTGGAGTCTGAATCAGGAGCCGGAGCTCCAGGAGTCTCTTCCCAAGGCCCACGTGGGTTTGCCAGCCAGGGTTCTGCATGGAAAGAGTCTGACAAAACTACTTTTTGTCACTAATTAAATCTAACTAAAGCTCCCAATTTTTATGGCCCCCGAGGTCTCCCACACCAGTAATTCCTGCCAGTTTTATGAGCCCAAATTACGAACACTGACAAGGTGATTTAGGAGGACGTGGTGAATTCTCCCTGCTCCTGATGAGCCGTGCACAGCCCGAGAGGAGGTTGGTACAGGAGAGAAATCGCTGCTGTTCCTGCTCCGGGCCCTCCCCACCCAGCTGCTCTGGGCTCTCAGCGGGTCAGAGCCCCCAGCCTGCCAAGAGACGCTGGATGGAGCAGAACCAGAAGCTGACAAACACCAGCACAGCACAACCCCGGGGTTACACCCCGCCAGCTCCTGCACCAGCCCAGCTCTCCATCGTCTGAGCCCCATTTCCTCTCTGCTGTCAGCGTTGTGCAGGAACGTGGACGTACTGTACCATAAATATTTAATTACAGATAGCTAGTGAAAACACTGAAGTTAATCAAAACCTTAAGGTAACGTGCACAAACCCAGCAAGAGACCTTTTTACATAGAAATGAAAAAATAAGACAGCAAATACTCTGGGCAAAACTTTTAATGCTGCTTAAATAAATTCATCCAGGTTAATTAAATCCTTTTGAACTCATTATTTGTTTCCTGTTTGTTACAGAACACATCACATCCCTGCATTTGGGAACCTTGATGTCTTGGGTTGCAATATGTCACCAAAAATGTGTATTCTATTTTCATCTGTTGAAACCAGTTAGAAGATATTTATCTCTTGTAACTCCAGGGGAAGGAGGGCGGGTGCCTTCTGTT
>WEIT01009681.1:49528-79084 GCA_013389985.1 Dryoscopus gambensis | reverse complement strand
CGCTCCCGCACGGTCCCACCTCTCCCGCACGGTCGCCCCGCTCCCGCACGGCCTCCCAGTCCCACGATTCCCTCACAGCCCCCGGTCCCCCTGCTCCCGCACGGCCCCTCCAGTCCCACAGCTCCCGCACGGCCCCCCCGCTCCGCCGGTGCCCCAGCCCCTCTGCTCGCCTCATTAGGGAGCAGCGGAGCGGAGCCGCCGGCGGCGGCAGCGCCGGGCTGAAGGGATGGCCGCTATCGCAGGATGTGCTTGGCTGCAGCCTCCTCACACACGGAACTTGGGCAAACAGGAGATAAATCACCCCCGAGCGCCGGAGCGACGCGGGATGGATCCCCACACCCAGAGCAGCCCAGGTGGCCACGGGAGCTCAGCCAGCTCGCCATGGACCGGGCTGACCCCAGGCGCCGGGGAATGCAGGCCCTAAAACTGCCCCAAGTGACGTGGAGCATCCACAAGCATTGTATTTGTGATGTGCATTCAAACGCAAACACCAAACCTGCAGCCGCACTGCTGCAGCTCTCCGGGGGTAGCCGGGGTGCAGCCCTGCCACGACAGAGCGCCTTGGAATGGAGGGGGAAAAGGAGGTTAGATTGCCTTTAGCAACCAGGTTTGCGTCTGCTGAGCGTCTGCATCCCCCCATCTCACACTGGTGTGGTACTGTCACCTCCTGCCACCTCACCAGCCAGGACCCCCAGAGAACACACGGGTCTGCAGCAGCTGCAGGGCTCGTGGCCACATCCCTCCTCAGCACAGGGACACAGGGCTCCCACGCAGCTCCCAGCTCCTGGCTCCTGGCCCTGAGTGCTCAGGTATTTGCAGATGGACTCTCTCAGTTTCTCTCCAAAGAGAACGTGGAGTCAAAACAGACAGGGGCCTTGGGGGGGGGGGGGCCCTGGGCAGTGCTGATGGGCAGTGACTCAAAGGAGCAGAGAGCTCAGTGCTGGTGGGGGCTGTGATCCCCCAGGCACAGCTTGATGCAGCTTTGTAAGTTAGTGTGATTTTCCCTGCACACGGGTAACTCCCTATCAGCACTTCTGTGGATTCAAGCACACCCCTCTCTGCGATAAAACAGGGGTGAAGGCAATGAATGACTGCAGACCACGAATACAACACCAGCTCTTCCTAAATGGCAGCTTTCATCAGGTTTTGTTGGCCTGTGGAGCCACTTGTGCAACTCCTTCTTTCCCCCAGCTTCCCGATCCAACCACTCCCCTGCTCACAAAATGCTCTCAGCAGCACCAGCAGCCTGTCACTCCAGCCAATCTCATACATTCTTTTTTGTGGTGAAAAGGGAAATAAAGAGGAGTCAGTGAATGCAGACCAACCCTCCATCCTCTCTGCTTTCCCTATAAAGAGCTTTTTTCCCCTCTGAGCAGGAAGGTACCAGCTCCCATAAAATGGCAACACTAAAAGGCTGCTGGAAATGGGGAGAACTACGATTGCAGATGTGCTGGGAATGTCTGCATGTGCAGAACTGCAGCGTCCAGAGCACCCGGGCCGGGAGCCAGGTAAATCCCAGCCTGGGAGGTGAGCTCAGGGTAGTGGCAGGCAGGGGATGGCCCGTGACAGGCACAGGGGATGCAGCAAGTGTGGGAAGAGCAGCTTACAGCACATCCCTCACAGCGCAGCGAAGGAACAGAGCCCAGAATCCCATTCCGTGCATGTACCTGCATTATCCTGGGATGGATTACACTTGACAAAGTGCATTTCTACATCTCTTCAGCTCCTTTCAGCCCTCACACGCTTCTCCCAGCATTACCATCACCCACAACGCTTCCCACGGGCAACATATTGCTCCTACCACTCGTGCTTGTCGTGTGCATCACAGCGATGCCACAAGCAGGGACAAGGAGGAAATCACCCCATTTCAACAGAAAATAAGTTTAAGAAAATCTATTCTCATCTTAGTGCTGGATCATCAGTGCTCTGTGAACAGAGTTTGTGTAATTGTGGCAGCCATAAACCTCAGAGCAGGAGCTGCACATGGTAACGAGCTTATTTTTCACTATCACTGCTATCCTGTCTCAGAGGAATTTATTAATATAGATACTATAGAGCTATTCAGATTATTCCATTTTACATCTTATCAATAACCCAAGGCTAGACAGGATTGGTGCTGGGGGAGGTGAGTGGAGGGCAGCACACCCTTCCTTCGGCAGGCAGCACGGCAAGGTGCTCACCTGGAAACTGCTGAAGTGACGGATTCACGGAACCGAGGGAAGAGGCAGCGCCCACGTGGCAAAAGCAGAGCTGGCTGCAGACACCAGCCTGGCATTGCTGGGTGTGACCTGCACCACCACCACGGTGCCAGTCTCTGTTTATGAGCCCGATGGTCAGCACTAGCCTGGCATTCCCATGGCACCGGGGCTCAGGGGTGCCAGGACTCCCAGCACACCCAGACCCGGCCTGGTCTGGGCCGGGACCAAAAAAGGGACCATTAAAGGGACCAAAAACAGGAGAAGGGGACGGAGGGACTGCATGTGGAGCGAGCCCCAAATGTAAGGGGCATCATTACAAACCTGTTGGTGTCCTCAAGGCCTCTTTAAGCACAAGAGCTCCTGGGCTGCCCGTGGCCTCTCCAGAACAGCAGTAACAGGCATTGATTTCTGGGTTTAGATCCACTGGCCCGAAACACTTGCTTGGGTTATAAATGCAAATCAAAACAGAAGTGAAAGAGAGAACAGGTCCGTGGTGTTAAGCTGGGGACGTGTTCACCCTCCCTGCAGTGACCTGGGCTCACCTGAGCCGAGGTGTAACAACACCCGCAGTCACTCCCTGGGGACACAGCCCAGGGAGCACATCCCAGGCCTGCCCAGCCCGGGCACACAAGGCACAGGCACTGCTGTCCCCACCACGGTGCCTGAGCCCGGGGGACAATGGGGACCCCAAGCCCAGGACACGCACGTTAGCCTGCCACAGCCAGGACCTGCTGTCCTGCCCACCCTGCCCCTTAGGACGCAAAGGAACTTACAAGTCACAGAATCCCTGAGGTTGGAATAGCCCTCCAAATCCATCGAGTCCCAGCTGTGCCCGATCCCCACTTCGTCCCCAGCCCAGAGCACTGAGTGCCACATCCAGGCCTTCCTTGGACACCTCCTGGGATGGGGACTCCAAACCTCCCTGGACAGCCCCTTCCAAAGCCTGACCATCCTTTCCAGGAAGAAATTCCTCCTGATGCCCAACGTGTCCAATACCTCCATAAAGCCCAGGGAGAACACACCTGCCCCAGCTCAGCATCACCCCTTGGTGTGGTCACTCTTTCCAGCCAGAGACAACACTGCAACAACCTGGAGATTTCTTCAGCCCACACATCCCCCACCTGGACACTCCCTGTCCCACCAGACCAGGCGGGACAGTGGGAAATTATGAGCTGGTGACTGATGCTCCAGGTCCTGTTCTGAGCACGGAGCCACGGGAGCTGAGGCAAAGGGAACACACGAATGCTGTAATTGGAAGGTGCCTGGGAGTTGTCAGTGCTATCAACAGAAAGGCAATTACTGTTTGAAAATTAATCTTTGTTTTTCTGTTACCCTATTGTTATTTCCTTTTTAATGGCAGAATAAGCAAAACAGGAGATTACCTGGTGTGTTCTCCCTCGAGGGAAAATGCAGTTAAAATGGAAATGAGCAGCAGGCTGGCAGCACCTGCTCCTGCCCAGGGAGAGAAGCCCATACCAACTCCATAGCCAGGCTGAACCCCTCCACCTGAATTCCTCTGCCACCACATTTCCAACACAGATCCACTCCTCCACCGCCACCAGCAAGCCCACTGTCAAGGGAACTACATCCCTGTCACCCCCCACACCTCTCGTCTGCTTCTTCACTGTCCCTGTTTTCTCCAAGGTCATTAAAAGCTGGCAGATGGTGTCTCAGTTGTGAGATGTCCTTTCTTTCCCAGCCCAAGCTCTCAGTCCCAGTCCTGGCCACCACACACTGCTGGAGCCTCTCCTGACCCCGCTGTGCCCACAGGAGCGGAGGCACCTCTGTCAACCCTCCAACACAGGGGTTCAGACAGCTGCTCTCCTCCAAACCCCACATCCCGACCCGAAATCCCTCCTGAAATCCATCATCTGGAGAATCCTCTCCCACAGCTTCATTGGTGTTCTGTGCAGTTCTCAAACTGTCTTGTTTGTCTTCGCTTCTCATTCGTTTCTGCGTAATTTCATCCCTCAACACATCTTTAATTAACAGTTCTGTGCTGATGACTCACAGATGCATCTTTCAGCTCCAGACACCTCTCCTTCAGTTCAACCCCCAAACCCAGGCACCCTCCCAGCCCTGGGGACGTCTGTCCTGCAGGCCTGGGGACACTGAAGGGGCCCCTCTCTCTTTCCAGCTTCCCCACACACTTCTCTCCATCACTCTGATCAACACCCTGATCACACAAATAACTCAGTCCCATGGTTTGGCATCATCCCATCCTGGGACGGCCCGGCTGCATCCACACCGTGCCAGTTCTTTGGCCCAAGGATTGAAGATGCCCTCTCTGCTATTTCCTGGTAAACAAAATCCCATCTCCATAATTATCAAATTCTTCTCTTTGGCTGTTCCACCTTCCTGCCATTCACACACTGCCAGAAGATCCTGGGAGGGGTCACAGTCGTGGGTGTCACCCCAGTGTCTCCCTGCAAACCCTTTCTCTGCCTCCTCTTCCTCACAACCATAAACTGCTTTACCTCCTTCCTCTCTCCTGAAATGGGGTTTCTGGTTATCACAGATGGTTTGGGTTGGAAGGGACCTTAACACTCATCCCATTCCAGCCCCTGCCATGGGCAGGGACACCTTCCACTATCCCATGGTGCTCCAGCCTGGCCTTGGACACTTCCAGGGCTGGAGCACGCACGGTTGTTCCCCTGGAGACCCCTGTGGGAAGTGTGGCCTCCCCAGGACTGCTGGGGAAGAGCCTCATCCTGACACCCAAAGCAGTGACTCGTGTGGGGAAGGAGCTCCAAGCCCTCTGAGTCCAGTGAGTCCCTGCGAGTACCAGCCCTGCCAGTCTTTAGGAGTGTGGCTCTGGGGACCATCAGCCAAGTTATCCCACAATTCTGGCTGTCACTATTCACAGGGAGCAATGGAGAGAAGTCGCAGGCTCCAAGGCAACTCACTCATGACTCAAAAAAATTGTGTGGGGGTGGTGGGGGTGGTTTGAATTCACGTTGATCCCATGCAAGTAAAAGAAAAACTAAACTTTGGCTCCTTTAACAAATCATATAGTTGGGGACCAGTATCCAAAACCAAACAGAATAAAAAATTGTGTTCTTGATGCAGCAGAGGCGGCTGACACAGAATGAAGAGATGCCAGGAAACGCAGGAGGAGATGAAAAGCTGCACTGGCTGGCTGAGGAGACTGGGAAGGAGAAGCAAGGAAAACTGAGAATGGCAAAAGGGAATAATGAATGATGCCTGTTTCTTGTAAAAACAAATTTTTAAAAAAATTCATCACTTCCAACCCATACAGATTTTCGACTCGGTGCTGTAAACAGGCTCAGGAGCACAGCAGATGCCTTTTCCTGCGCTGCCCCCCCATCACGAACCTGCAGCCCCCTGGGACCAGCACTGCCACGAGCAAATGATGGGAGAACAGATTGCCTGGTGCCAGCCTTCACCTTTCTCCAAGATGGGAACAATCAGGGACATTCGATTGTTAGAGTGAGAAAGCCGTTAACGACGTGTTGATGAACACAAAGTTAATTTTCCGATACATTTCCTACAAACTGTTTCTTTAGGAATTCTCCTCGGAGCCCAGAAAGCAGCTTGAAAGAGCTACTGTTAAATATTGACTGCTGCTCCGGGATCATTATGGAAAATGTGTTTGGGTTGTGTTTTCCAGGGCATGTCGAGGGGGCTGGGCAGTTTCTGTCGGGAGAAACGCCTTTCCTACCCCGGCAGGGAGGAGGGGGAAGTGGGGCACGCTGAACCGGGCCCTTTTCGGTTGGTGCTGGGTTTTTTCTCCCTCAGAACTCTCCAATAAAGCCCAAGGGTAGCAGTTTCCTAAGCTGGGTCAAGCAGAGAGTGGAAATTCAATAGGAAAATGGAAATATCTTTCACTGCACCGCGGGGAAAAGCGAGAGCAGGGCAACGGGGAGGGGGAACGGGACGTGGAGAGGTGACTTTGGGACAAAAAGGTCACAGAGAGAGGGGAGGAAGGGAACTAAGGAACCCAGCAGGGAATGCGGCAGCCCCTGCTGCGCTCGCAGGGAGCTGCATGGGACGGGAAAACCCCGGGGCTCCACCCGGGACAGCGGGAGATGCTCGCAGCATCGCTGCGGGCGGCGGAGCGCGGCTGAGCCCAAAGCGACGGCAAACGCTCAAACAGCTCTTAAAGGGGAGCATCAGAAATGTACTCCGGGAGGGTGAGAAATTGAGTTTTGAGCCCCCAAAGCAGCGTCCGGCCGTGTCTGTGCCAGAGCCCTCCCCGGCTCCCGGAGCTGCTCCCTTTCCTGTGGGTGGGTGGGATGGCTGAGCTCTCTCAGAGCCAGCGCCCCAAAAGGGGGCTGTTTCTGGGAATTTCTACACATTCCCGGTATTCAAAAGCATTCCCAGTGTTGATACAGAACGTGGGGACTGAGCAGGGAGTAGAACAGAGCTAAGCCAAGCACTCGTGGTGGGAAGCAGATGTTCTCCACACGGATCCAAGCACCCACGGAAAACGGATACTTTGCATTTCTGTCTCCCTCTGAATGAGAAAGCACCAACTTAGCAACAAAGCCCATGGACAAACAGCTCAGGAATAACGCGGTTTTCCACTCTAATTTGCACTGTAGGCTGCAGTAGCGTGCATTGTGCTGAGGGATTGCCGAGGCACCGATTTTCCAGGCTTCTTAAGCCCGTACTATGGAGCACACGTCAGGGATTTCGGCGCCCGCAGGCAGCGGCAGAAGCGATTCCTGCTCGCTGGCTGAAGCTGTAGAAGCCGGAGCCCCGCTCCCGTGCGGTACGAGGCCCCGGGAATGCGGGTCTGTGCAGGGAGCGCCGAGGCGCTCGGCAGCTCCCGGCCGGCAGCACGGAGAGAACGGCTCCGTCCCTGCAGCGACGGGGGCAGCGCGTCTTTGGGCCGGCGGTGCAGGGAGCGAGGGACCGTCCCCATCATCCCCAAACCCCCCGCCGGCACCGCCTGCCCGTCAGGGGGGCAAGGGGCAGGAATTCTGCCTGGCTGCTTCCCATCAGAGCAAAAACCTCAGGGTGCAGGTGGATCCAGCCCGGCCACCGGCCACCGGCCCGAGGAGCCCCAGGAGCATCCCGCCGCTCCTCCATGGACCTGCCTCCCCCCACCACTTCCCCACAGCCCCGCTCCTCCTCCTCCCCGGCTGAGCGGGGATCACCCCCCCGGCCGGAGCAGGTCACTGCGGTTTCACACGGGAGAAACTCCGGATTTCTCTGCACACCCTGGGACCTCTTAGAGGCACGGGAAGGGGCTGCCCAGGGAGGTTTGGAGTGCCCATCCAGGCCTGGAGGTGGCACTCAGTGCTCTGGGCTGGGGACAAGGTGGGGATTGGGCACAGCCTGGACTCAATGACCTTGAAGGTCTTTTCCAGCCTCAGTGATTCTGTGATTCTTTCCCTTTTTTTTCCCAAGGCTCCCACCCACTCACATACAAAATTCATTTTCATTTACAGTTCATGACCTTATCTTCAATTTTCCCCAACACTGAAATATTTGCAATCAAGGGTGGGGCAGAGACAAGGAACCCATGAACATCACCAGCTGAAACACTTCCCATTCTTTCCATTTTTCAAATACTGATGGAACCAGCTACAGGACACCTTGTCCTTGTGCATCACTCACATCTACTTGAGCATGGCATTTATTTTCATGTAATAAATGGCATGTGGAGGAGAGAGAGCAACCAGATCCATTTTGTACTTTGGATTCCATTTTACTTAGAAGGTTATCTAATACCACTATGAGTCCTTTCTTAAATAAGCATACTTTTAAAAACAGAAAAATTCTCACTTTTTCCTTTAAAATTTAAATTCACTTATGATACACACTCAGCAGTGAAACAGCTTAATTTTGCTCATCATCATCAAGAAGCTTTTGAGTGACAGAGTCAAGTTAAAAAGCCCTGATTAGCACATGAAATGACATAAAAGATCCAAACAAAAGCAGAGCTTCAGATCCCTCAAATACCTCAAATAAATAAAATGTTGGTGTTGGCAAAGCCTGTTTGTGGGATCTCCAATTCATGAGAGAAAAGGATCCCCCTTTTCTCTTGCAGCTGCCTCAGATGTGGCTACATAGCAGCCAGCAATAAGAACTGATATGACCAAGTGAGAGGAGTGACCCTGCACTGTCCCCTGTCCCCTCAGCCTGTCTCAAGATGATAACACAAATAATTCCAACCACTTGTGAATAACCAGCCCAAGAGTCACCAGGTGCTGCTCCTATCGACCTCTAAGCCCCCCCTGCAGGCAGTGCTTTTCCCAAATGCATCGGCCCCATATTCCTGGCGTACCTCAGTATCTCCACTGTCCTCCAAACAGCACTGCCTGAGAAATAAGACACAATATTTTCAGACAAAACAGCCATATTCCAAATGGAAAGTCTGAGAGAAACGGAAGAAGCCCCCACCAGAGAAATGCTTCCCATGACGTGGTGGGCAGCACTCTGCAGTCCCAGCACCGACTGCCCCTGTCACACTGCGTGAGTGCTCACCCACTGATCTCTGAAAGCCCAGCCTGAGGGGAAACAGCCAAATAAATTCAGAGAGGGGAAAAAAAGAGTGGTGGAAAAGCATCTTTTGCTCCTCTTGAATCTTTCTGCAGGAAAGCACAAGCTCTGTCACAAGCACAGCAGAGCAAAAGCAAAAGGGCCTCATTCAGATTTAAAGACAGTTAAAGCCTGTTGTTCCTAATGGATTATCATACTTTAAAATAAAGCAGATCAGATGTGCTCAGCTGAGCTGCCTCCCCTGACACCCCGAGCTTTTAGAACTGGCCTCAGCCCATGCCCACTAAAACTCCATCAAATAATTACCAGCACTTTGGCTGGGGGTAGAGCTTTAACCTCAGACTACATAATTTGAGGAAAAATTCAAAATCCAGCTATGGCTTCTTACTTATTAAGGGGATTTTAATGGTCTGTGCTGCTGCCTCACACACTCCCACTTTGTCTCCTGGATATTGATGAGCCCACACCTGCACGGGCAGAGCGCCAGAGCTGTGCCTTGGCTCCTCCCGGGGGGTGCTTGCACACTGGTGACACCCACAGCGGACAAAGAGAGGTCCTGGTGCTGCCAGGCAGGCTGGGTGAGAAATGCCAGCGGGGCACTGGCTTTGCCCCCGACCAGACCCATGGCGGGAGCGCCGTGTCACAAAGACAGCTCTGACCCTGCGACATCCCCACGGTGGGACAGGGGAGCTCAGAGACCGTGGGGCCCCTCCTGCCCCTCAGAAAGCCAGGGCAGCCCCACACAGAGCTGCCTCCCGTGTGCTGCTGAGAAGGCCGCTGGTTTTATGGAGACGTAGAATGTGGTCCCACTTTAATTTCAGCATGTGGATCAAGTAATTGTTTAGATTTTAATATTGAGTCTACGTTTCACTGATTTGCATTTAAATGTGTTGTCAGAGAACTTCCAGAAGTCTTTAATAAGAAGGCCGATTTGCATTTTAATGTGCACTTAAAGAATTTGAAGAAGTCTTTTCATGTGAGCTGTGTTATCTGAGGAACGTTCACACTGGAGGGGGAATGAGAGATGCGGGTACAAGTCCAACAAAACTGCTTCTGTGAGACAGCCCAGCCTTGTTGGACTTCGTTGAGGAAAAAAAATCGTCTCACTGCAGATGTGGTTTAAAGGAAGAGCTGGGAAGGCAGCGGGGAGAGCCAGGAAAGGGCTGGGATGGCTGAGGAGCAGCTCAGGGGGGCTGAGGGACCCTGGGCCTGGGGCAGAGCCCCTCAGAGGGGCCGCGGGCTCTGCAGGGCTCAGCCGGAGCTGTACAAACCCCTCAGCTGGGTGGCAGTGGCTCACTGGCACCGCCCCGCGAGGTGAGCGACCCGCAGCTTGTCTTCTCCAGCTCCTTTACCCTGGGCTTTCTCAGGGAGCGTTTGTACGTGCCTGCAGATTATCTTAACAGAAAATTGAATTTCTACACTGCTCTTTGTGTTCTCATCTGAGCATCAAATGTATTTGATCAGCAGAATAACTCAGCTGATCATATAGGAAAATCATAAAGTAATAAAACTTAAAGTTATCTAATATCCTGAGTTGGAAGGGACCCACAAGGACCACTGAAGTCCAACTCCTGGCCCTGCACAGGACAACCACAAGAATGTATCTTATGTGTTTCCAGATTATGCAAACAGGCACAGGACCTACTCTGTACAAAAAAACCTCTCAAATTCGGTTTATCTTGAAAATAAACCAGGTCAAACATCCAGGCATAAATACCCAAAGCAGCCAAGAAGTGCTCATTCCAACGAGGAGCAGCGTTCCAATCCTGCCTTCCCTCCAAGCCAGCGTCCCCCGGCCCCCGGGCAGCGCTGCCCACAGGCCCGGGCTGGCAGCCGCGGCCGTGCCCGCCGGGAGCGGGGCTGCAGCGGGGCAGGCGCTGCTTCCAGCACACACGGGCGCAGCCTCAGCTCCAGCAACAAGTGCAGGGACCTGCAGACTCCCGGAAGGTGGAAATCAGCTCCTTTAGGCCCCAGCAGCTCCGACAGTGCCGGGGGGCTGCAGGAGCTCTGTCCTGCTGCTGAACAAACGCATGGCTGAGCCATCTATCAAAAATAAATGACTTGGGGAAACAAAGCCATTTATTTTTAGAAGATGAATCCTTCCCTGCTCAGTTCACATAACTTCACTGTACCCAGTGACTCGGGTTGTGACTCCGTGTCCCCGGTGGTGCTGGCACCGGGGAGGCACTGCTGCCACCCTGCCCTGGCACGGCCCTGGAGCTGGGGAGGGACTGCAGAGCTCAGGGGTGGCCTCTGCACCCTCCCTGCCTGAGCCTGGGTAAAACAGAGCTCAGTCCTGCCCTGTGCTCCCCAGGGCTGGCTGTAAGTTAAATCAGAGAATCAGTAAGGTTGGAAAGACCTCCAAGATCATCAAGCCCAACCTTTGATAAATCACAGAATGACAGAGTATTCTGAGTTGGAAGGATCATCAGGTCCAACCCTTAAGTGGATGGCCCATATAGGGATTGAGCCCAGAGCCCTGGCATTGTTAGCATCGTGCTCTGCCCAGCTGAGCTAATGCCAGTGGCTAAATGTATAAAATGTATATAAATATACTGAAATATATACCCACATGTCCAGCTGCTGCCAGGCATGGCTGCCCTCCCACAAAGCTCTGACCAGCCCATATCCCACAGTGCAATCCAGAGTTTAAAAACTGCAATTAACCAAGTGGAGACATATGCAGGGAGGCAGCACAATAATTAGAGCAAAGCAAAGCGGGTACTTCAGAGTTTCCATTCCATAACACATAATTGGTACATAAGTGAGAGTGTTTGTTTGTTTACTCAGAGCAGGGTCACCTACTGCTGTCACTGAACAAAGCTGTCACGGGGTTTAGATGGAATAGGCTTCTGCTGCTTAAGCCAATTATTTTCTCACCAGAGATCAGAGCATCAATAAAAACCAACAAATAAGCCAGTTCTGGTCAGCTGAAATATTGGTTATGTGGGATTTTTATCGTATTTTTACTGCAATAAACAAAGCCTGTGTTACATCCACAGGGCACTGCCAGCTCCTGGGCTGTTCCTGAGCCTGGCCTGAGTTGAGCTTTGTCCCCATCCAGCTGCCCACAGCCAAGGGCATGGAGGAGAAAACAGTGGCAAGACAAGTTTGTGTCATCCTGTACTTGACCAACAGCTCCAAAACCAGAGATCTTCCCTTGCTGCAGAAAACAGAACTATTGCTGGTGGCTTTGGCATGGTCACAGTCACACAGGTGTTATTTGGCGCGTTGTTGTCAGGGTGTGCAACACACACCAACCCAAATTTCAGTTACAAAGGCTGAAAACCCAATAAAGGGTTTATTTTAGCCCCACGGGTGGATGGGCTCAGCAATCCTAGTTCTGCTGCCACAGACAGGTTCATCCATTTTTCCTCAGGACCTCGTGGTTGGAACACATCAGCTCCAAGGGCTGTGAGCGAGGGCTTGTCATGTGGATTCGGCTCCTCTGGGGACATATGGGACGTGTCCCTGTCCTGCAGAAGGGGCCTGTTTTGTGTGAGGTTGTATCCAGGTGGACGTGTTCAGAACAGCTCAGTAAAGATGTGACTCCTGTACATCCAAACAGCTTTTGGCAAACGGTGTCGTTATGAATTTATCCGGGCGGATGAGTCTCGGGAGTGGCTGTGTCCCAGTGCTGGCACAGAGCAGGACAGAGCCGGCTGTGGCAGAGCCACCGAGACACTGCAGCACATGCAGCCCAGCCCTCCCTGTTTGCACTTCCAGCTGGGAGGGGAAGGTTTGGACTGGAGCTGCAGGACAGGCACAGGAGTGTGTGGGCACAACCCAGCAGCCCAGTCCCATGGAGAGGACACGGTGGGAACAGCCTTTTCTGAAAGGCTCCTGGAATATCCCTGACTTGGATCTTCTTTCTGCATTGGGGCTGGGAGTGTGGCAGAAAGGGATCACCAGGCTCTGGCCGTGCCCACTGCTCACAGCAGCACTAACAAATACAAGCCAAGGCCTTACACAAAGCCTGTTTAAAGGAAATACAATTTTCTCCCACGAAACATTCTTTAAGGTTTATCTTAATCTCTTCTCAGTCACTGCATCCCTTGGGAATAAGCACATTAAACCACTGATGATCTGTACAAGCAAGGAAAGGCATTACAGTGCCATTATCAATACAAACCAATTTAAAATCCTTCCAATATTTGGAGAAGAGCTACAGCACAGTTGCAAACAAAATCTCTGATCACTTTTTCAAACAATATTTAATCTGTCCTATAGCCGTGGTCTGTAAAAGCTGCATCTGCAAACAAAAAATAGTGTGGGACTGAGGTTGTCACTCCAGCTGAGCAAACACTTTCCAGTGTCTCTGGTATTTCACTTCTTATTCCATTTACTTGACTCACAAAACATACTGATTATTATTCCTTGCAGTGGAGAAACCTGGCAGGGTCAGGTGCAGGAAACTTGGGTACAGGAAAATCTCCCTGGCCCCAAGGTGATGGTCCATGTCACCAGACAGCACAGTGGACACTTGGAATTCAGTTTTGGTTTCTTTGGCAGACGTACTGACACTGATTTCAGGCCTGGCTTGACTCCAAGACGTGGCGATGGAGATGGAGATGCAGGGACGCGTGGGAAGAGCTGTGTGGGACAAGAATCCCACGGACACGGCTCGCAGGGTGCGGGCAGGAGCGCCGTGTGTGCAGAGGGAACGTGGGAAGGGCTGGGGAGGATGGAGCAGCCCAGTGCCAGCTCGGGAACAGCTCAGTGCGGGAGGAGGGCGGCGAGCAGCGCCCACGCCCAGTGCCATGGGATGGGTGCAGGGAAGAGGAGCAGTGTGAGGCTGTGCCCTGCTCCCTGCAGGACCCCGGGGGCAGCGGGCAGGCCAAGGCCCCACCAGCTTGGGGGTCAGCCGGGGAACGGAGAGATGGGATCAGCGCTGGGGGCAGAGGGTAACCCCTCCCATCCCTCAGCCCAGAGGGGCTCTGGATATGAAAACAAGGTTTCAAACAGTGTAAAGTGCAAGAAGTTAACATTTCAGAGCTCTCTAATCCCCTCGTTCAGAAGCAGCAACAGGAACTAGGAAATGTTTCTGCTTGAGAGGAGGAAGGTGGTGGTGGGCGGGCGCAGGGAGCTGCTCCTGCCCCGCCACGCTCCCGCCAGGTACACGGAGCCAGGCCCCGGTGTCTGGGGCAGGGAGGAGCTGCAGGATGTGATGGGTCAGTGGCTCTCGTTCACAGTGCTGTAATGTTTGGCCATGAAATATTCATCACTCACCCGCACTCCCCCAGCCCCCGCTGGTACCTCAGCCTCGGAGCGGAGCAGTGGTGATGCAGCCCCTCAGTCCCTGCCCCTCCCAGCTGCTCCGAGGGAAACCAAACTGGCTCAAACACCTCTGGCTATGGCACGGCCTTCTCGGTCAATGTCATCTTATCTGGGATAATTATGGAAAATACTAATTATCAGAAATAGGTGAGAGGGTGATTTTTTGTGCTCCCGGGGATCCCAAAAGCCCTTTGTGCATCAGTGTGGCTGCCCCAGTGAGAGGGGACGTGCCAGCCCTGCAGGGACGAGGCATCTCACAGCCTTTGGAGATGTGTTCCAGCATCCCTGAGCCTCCCTGCAGCTCTCAGGCAGCCCCACTGCCCCCTCCAAAACCCTTCACATCTCCACCAGTTTCCCAGGAAGCAGAAAAAATGGCAAGCAAGGGCCCTGAGCAGGGAGCAGGATCGGGGTACCTGGGTGCCTTCATCCCCTCAGCACTGCATTCCCAGACCTGCTGCGTTTGAAGGGTGGGAACAGAGCCATCAAAGCACCGTGGGCTTTAGCAGGGAGATCTGTGACTGTACATTTGCATGCGAGAGAGAGGATGAGTAATGGCAGCAGGCACGAGGGAGGAATAACTGAACCTGATTACCCCACACCTGCTCTGCTGCCTTTGCCCTCGTCCATATGTTCGTGTGGGGGTTCGTGGGACCCTTCCCTGCAGCCGTACTCCAGGACGGGCACGGGAAATGCATCAAGGACAGGGAACAGATGAAGATTTATTTTTGCTGGCCCAGCCACTTGATCACAGTCAGACCTCAGCAATAGGTTCCTTGTTAGGAGTAAGCCAGGCAGACAATTCCTCAATGCTTTAACCCTTGGGAAATGTTGTTTTCCCCAATCTACAGATCTCAAACACCTCCAGCTTGTTTCAACCGCAGGGAGCTCTGGGACTCTCCTGCTCTCTGGATTGGGCTCTAAATTAAACACCAACGCAAGCTGGCACCAGCTCCCTGTGACCAGCTGCACACAGCAAACCTCCTGCAAGGGGCAGCTCAGTGTGCCAGGTCACACCTCACCCCTCCCAGGAGGTGCCACCAGCTGCAGCCCCAGCAGAGACGGAGCCAAAGCACAACCAAGGTTGGCACGTGGGGGACGAGCCTGAAACGGAGCTCCGGGGTCCCTCCCTGAGCGTGTGACACGGGACAGGCGGGCCAGGCTGGGAAATGCACACAGGTGCTCTGTGCCAAACACTGGGGCCTTTGCAGGAAAATTAGTGCTGTGTAGTGAGTGTAAAATATTCAGGTGGACATTAATAATTTGTAGCAGTAGATGTATTTTCTTTCTATAAAAAATTAAACAAGCTTATAAATTATGTCAAAAACACAACCCTGTGTTTCACGACAGGGTTAGATAATCGCATCCTTGTGGGCGTAAACGTGGGGTCAGCCTGGGTTTATTCCAGTGAGACCAAGCCCAGAAACCTGCCCTGCCGTCCTCGCTCCCCCCACGTGTGCAAGCCCTGCCTCGGGGCGCAGAGTCATGGAAGGTTTGGGAGCCAGTGCTGCCTCCCCATGAGCCTGCTGCAGGACCTCCCTGCCCTGGGCACAGGGACAGTTTTTCCTGAGGAGGTTGGGCTGAGCACATAGGAACAGTAAATAAAATATAGAGAGAGGAGTTTTAGGCAGAAACCGGGCTGTTTCAACCTGCCATTCCATGGAAAAGAGGTTCTGAGACTTGTACATGTGCACAGACACAAACACACACAGGGAAAGAAGAAATGACAAGCAGAGCAGTAACAACAATAGTCAGAGAGTAATTAGTTCTTAACCTGTTCAAAATAAAAATAACTGGTGTACAAGTTCACTCCTTGGACCATCTGCATCTCATAAGCATAAGTTAAAATCCTGACACCATCTGTTCCATTGGAATTTTAACGCCTCACCAATATGCCAGCTCCCAATCCTGCAGCAAGGACAGCAGCCCCCTCACTCCCCAACCCACCTGCTGGGCCGGGCTTTGCTGAGAGGGGAATGAGCTGGAGCCAGCTCAGGGCAAAGCAAACCAGGGGCTTCTCCTCCCCGGGGTGAGGGAAGCAGCCCCAGGCCACCAGCGGCACCTCGGGAGCCCTCACAGCACCAGTGGCAATTTGGGCAGGACATCTGAACAGTAAAATATAGACAGAAAAAAATCCCCAGGGTTCTCATGGAATGTATTTTGCTCAACACAGCAGCACCCATTTGCAATCCTGCAAAGCCAGCAGCATGTGCAGCCCTTCCAGAGGGGGATGAGCCCTTCCAAAGGGGATCTGTCACCACCACGGGGAAGGTCCCGTCCCCGGGCCCCACGCTGTGCCCTGTGCTGGCACGGAGGTGGCTGTGAGTGTCCAGTCCCTCTGCTCCTCTGCCACGCACCAGCCACGCTACCTCCCTGACTCTGTTTGTGATGACAAACAGATGCAGAGATCTCACACAGAGCCAGGGTGGCTGGTATTGTGAAATCAGGTGTAAGTTTGGATTCAATGGCAAAAAATGTCCTGTGAAGTGTCTAAAAAAACCTACTTTGCTAAATTAGCCTAGCAAGATTTATTCCATCTTTTAATTCATCATTACTAGAGAGGTTGTTGAAAGTCTTTGCATATTTTTATTGGTCCTAGTGGGAAGAAATCCATTTTAAAATGGAAATTAATATAATATCTGCATGGCCTTCTTCAGTGATTTTTTTTTGCTTAGCAATATTGTAGAGTTACAAACCATACATCATGTCCTGTGCTGCTCAGAATCAATTTCTTCACAGAGGAAAACCAGAAATGTGCTCCCTCACCACTGCAGGATATAAAGTGAATGAAGCTGAGGGAGGGAAGAAAGGCAAAACACAACCAAGCAAGTAAATCTAACAGACATAGCCCATATCCATTTTTTCCTGATCAATGGAACTATGTAGGCATGTTCACAAAATTTAATTAAGTTCTGTTCCCCAAGAAATCTATGTGCACTGTTTCCATGCAATTATTTATTTACTATCTGCCATGTAGCTTTTAGCTTTCCTCGGGAGAATGCTGGATTTCCGCTGCATTTCCATCAGCAGAGGCTGCTTCCAAAGGCTTTGGGGGAGGGTTTGCTCTTCCCTCACAGCCTGTGGGTTGATTGTCTCCTTGCAAAGAAAATCTGAGAATGTTTTTAGACACACTTCAATGTCACGGAGTCATAGAGCCATGGAATGGTTTGGGCTGGAAGGGACCTTAAAGCCCACCCAGTGCCACTCCTGGTGGCAGTGGGCAGGCACTGGAAGGGCACAATTGGGTCGCCCTGAAGCCTCCCTGCTCCAGGCTAGAATTCGGATGGTGTTTGTACCAAAGCCATGAGCAAAAGCCGGAAAAGCAAAGTTCAAAGGAAGCCCAGGCTGCTCTGCTGCCAGCAGCCAGGGATGCTGCGGGAGCCAGGGCTGCTGCCTGCTTGCATCCAGGCTTGGTTTGATCCCGAGTCTGTTGTTGCTGGATACACAGCAGGACCCTGTGCTCCTGCAGCGGATTTGTTTGGGCCTGGCAGAGCGTGCAACAGGCATTCACAGGGATGGGGACCACGGCACGGACGGGAACAGAGCAGCCTCAGCCAGCCCCGAATCCCTCGCTTTATCTGTTGGAACCAAAGAGGCTGTGGAGATGCTGAGGGAGAGGTGGGCAAATCTGTCATCCTCCCACACGAGCAGGGCCTGGCTGCCAACGTGCCACCTGCCTCGTTCCAGCCTGCCTGGGACACGTGGGCCGCTGCTGGAGGGAAGGGATGCAATTATTGACAGTTTCAAATGGATCAGCTCCAGTCCTTCGAGCTTCAGCACAGGAAAGATTATTTGGACTTCTTAAACCCAGAAAACTTGCATAAAGTGAACACTAGCAAGTCAAGTATTTTTAAGATTTAGAAATGGAAATAAGATAGAGCAGGAGTTGATCCTCCCCATGAGTGACCTCCACTAGATCTGGGACCTGGGCTCTCCCCAGCACTGGAAATGTCACTGAGTTGTGAAAACTCTTTCCACAGACCAAGACAAACTTTTCAATCTCTCCACACAAAATGGTATCTCTTGACTTCTGCCTTCACCTACAGGACTCTAAAGCAGCGGATTCTTTAATCAAGTCTTTACCAGTGAAAGCATTTTTATCAGCATCCTTATTTAAATATTCTTTGTCTACGCAAGGGAAGGCATAGAAGGTTTCTGTCTGCAGACTCTGCTCTGAGGGAAGGCAATGATTTAATCCTCACGTAATACAAGTGCATTGACTTGAGAGAATAGAGGGTTTGTTCTCTTGAATGCTCACAAATTAATGAAATCAAGAATACCTGGAAACTGCTCTTCTCCCAGCTAGAAAGGAGAGGTTTTGCATCCTGGTAATTGTGGCTCTGCCAGGGAGAGTGAAGCAATCTGTGGGCTGCACGTGGGCTGGGTTAAACAGTGTCGAGGGGAATCTCCTCAGGCCCTGGGTACAAAACCTCTCGAACCACGAGGTGGTAGCTCAAGAGGTGATGGCAGGATTGAGACAAAGTCACTGTGTCCAGCGCTGGCAGGAGCAGCAGAGAGGTCAGAGAGAGCGCTGGGGTTAAAGCAGGACCAGGGCAGTGCCTGTCCCCCAGCTGAGGCACCTCCCGTGCTGTGTCCAGCTCTGGCCCTCCCGGCTGGAGTGTGCCCAGGGCAGGGAACGGAGCTGGGAACGGGCTGGAGCCCCAGGAGCAGCCGAGGGAGCTGGGAAAGGGGCTCAGCCTGGAGCAAAGGAGGCTCAGGGGGGACACCAGCAGGAATTTCTGCATGGAAAGGGGGCTCAGGCCTTGGAACTGCCCAGGGAGGTTTGGAGTGCCCATCCCTGGAGGTGGCACTCAGTGCTCGGGGCTGGGGACAAGGTGGGCATCGGGCTCGGCTGGGACTCGATGGGCTGGGAGGGCTTTTCCAGCGCCAGTGATCCCGGAATTCTGTGACTCTGTGAGAGTGTGTCATGGTCAAACTGCTGAGACAGAAGGAACCCAACTTCCAAGAAGTTTTCAGCAACGTTTTTCCGACAGTGACCTCTCAAGGAAGCCCAGCTGCACTTAGCTAAAGCACATTAAATATATTCCCTGTGTCACAATGAGAGATTTTCCATGGCAGCCTTTCCAATTAGCCAGGCCCCATGGGAGCACACACTGC
The DNA here is from genome assembly GCA_013389985.1 of Dryoscopus gambensis. Classification (NCBI taxonomy): domain Eukaryota; kingdom Metazoa; phylum Chordata; class Aves; order Passeriformes; family Malaconotidae; genus Dryoscopus; species Dryoscopus gambensis. The sequence goes on along the minus strand of WEIT01009681.1, from coordinate 60,023 downwards.
CAGGGCCAGCAGCAGCACAGCTGCACAAATGCTGGGCCAGGTCTGCTCTGGGGGAGCTGGTGCAGCTCTGCTGGGCTCAGCACAGCTCCTGCCATTAACCCGAGCTCCTCTGAACTGCTCTTCTGCCTATAAATAAAACCTCAACAAGAAAGGGCATAAATAATATAATAAATGGCGTTATTTATGCATAAAAATCATATTACCGCTGACCACCACTGGACCATTAATTCAGAAACAGAATTCCCTCTGTAATTCCACAGGAGGATAGTGGTCATTTATTTTCCCCACAATTATGCTGCAACATCAAACCAAAGGAAAAAGCACCAGGCAGCCTCTTGAGGCCCAGTTCCCTGCACTGACTGATGCTCAAGAGAGAAAACCAAAGAAAACCAAAGCCAACATACTTTTAGAACAAGCAGTAACTCCTCAAATTCCTTGTTATTAATTTTGGCATGTTAGAACAAGGGGGTTTGAGATCTTCAGTGAGGCACCTCAGTGTTTTCCCCTACACTCACCTGCCACATGACAACACACTGAGAGAAAATCCTGTTCCAGTTGTCTATGAAAGTGCCATCATGGATCCTGGTGGTAGATTTAGTGTAACTGGTTCTGAAAAATCACATCAAAGACCAGATTTGCACTAAGCCACGTTCACCTCCCTGCCTCGGGATCAGCCTCTGAGATCCTGCATGGGACCAGTGCTGGACTTGCCCACACCAGTGAAAGCTCTGAGCTTCCAGTGACTTTCCCTTTGTAGGAGCACAAACACTTTCTCAAGCTCTCTGGTGGTGTGGTCTTTGCTCACTCAAGCTTTGCTTGGAGTTTTTGGCTTTGAAAATATTTAAAGTGCAAAATTCAGTCAAAATCAGCATGTTCCACTGGGTTCTATTTCAGCCTGATTTAATTCCGCTGTAAAAATACACTCTGATTCAGTTTGATGGAAATTCAATCTGAAGTCTTGAAATGAGTCTCCTCCAAAATATGCAGACAGGTTTTTTTTTTCTCTAAACTTGACTTTGAGGCCCTGGCCAAATCCTGAAGCCAGGAGGGCAGTGCTGGGTCTGTTCCCAGCTGCAGCCCCTGCTCAGATCCGGGGTGGGCGCGTCCCTCGGGCTGCTGCTCCCTCCAGACTGTTTTAGGAACACGCATCAAAGCTCAGGATCATTCTCCTCCTTGGAATTTAGTGTTTGGGGATGTTGTACTCACTTTCCAACACACTCCAGAGCTCTGTGCTGGAGCACGGCTCTGGAGATATTCCAAGGCGGATTTAAAGGAGTTTATTTTCAAGGTTTTCATAGAATCATAGAATGTCCTGAGTTGGAAGGGACCCATGAGGATCATCAAAAGTCCAGCTCCCGGCCCTGCAGAGGATAACCCCAAGAATCCCACCATGAGTCAGAAATGCAGGAATTGTACCAAAAAAAATCTCCCAACAAACAAAAAGCCCCTAAACCCCACCAAATCAGGTAAGTCCTTTCTACAGAAGTGCTCAGAACATCCCTGATGAAAGGATTTCCATCCAATCGCTGCTTTATCAAAGCCAAGGAGTTTCACTGACACATGGGATACCCACAAACTTTGTGTGCAGGAATGATGTGATTCCACTGATCTGAGAGAAAGAAAACTCAGAGTGATTCAAAGGAGAAATTCCAAGCTGCTGGATCCATCCTGCTGCTGCTCGATGTCCGTGGTCCCAGAGCCAAAGCAGCCCTGGCTCTGAGCAGCATTGTGGCAGCAGCAGGATTTCCAGGATGGATTGCAAACCAGGATGGCCACAGTTCTCCTCATTTGGTTTCTGGTAGAGGAATTTTTTAGCTGCCCTAACAGCTAATCAATGAGTGCCTGGAAATCGTTAATCACATCGTTAGGGGATTCAGAGGCAGGGAAATTTGTAACGCAAGTGATGTATGAACAGCTCCTGGACGGGAAGGACATAAGTGAGAGTCAATAGGGAGGGGTCACCAGGGTCACCCTCTAATTGACCAATTTACATTTACGGGCATTTCAACACAGCTTGGACCAGCACTGAAATGCAAAGCAATTCTAACAACTCCAGACTCCTCAGTCTCCTTCAGACATTATCAGACAGCTAACTTAGCAGGGTGCTTTGGGGAAACTGAGGAAAACAGCCCACCCAGGACTCTGCTGGGCATTCTCTATTTCATTTACACAGCCCCTGCTATCACAGATAAAGCCAAGGGACAATCACTCCAAGGAACATTTGTTCCAAGGGACATTTGTTCCAGAAGACATAGAATCATAGAACCATGGACTGGTTTGAGTTGGAAGTCCTGTCACTCCATGCCCTGGTAAAAAGTCCCTTTCCATAAGTCCAGAGTTGCTGGGAAGGCATCAGTCAGGAGCATGAGCCTGGAAAATGCCAGGCTCCTGCGCTGAGCCGGGGAGGGGACACAGCCCCTCAGGCACTGAGCTTTTCTATCACACCCGAGTCCTCAGAGTGGCCCTGGATGAACCCAGGAGGCATTCCAGGTGTTCAGCACTTCCCAGATCAGCCAAACACCGCCCTCCCTTATCCCATCACATCTGGAGCTTGAGCTCCACTGTTCCTTAAGCACTGGGAGCAGCATTAGGAGGCCCAATAATGGCAGCGGTGTTTGAGTGCATTCCAGAATTAATTTGAGTAATCTGGAGGTAGCAGGGCAATCACTGCCACAGGATTCTTGGGTCTGGCCAGCTCAGGGAGTATTACACCTCAGTGACAATTGAAGTGATTCCACCAAGTCTAAAGCACTTTAGTCTATTTTCTTCCTTCACAAAAAATACAATTTTGAGCAAGAAAGCTCAAAGAAAAAACGTTTCTTCTTTCTGTGTGCAAAGATGTAATTTAGACTTTGCTTTGTGTCTCCATATTTATTGTACATTAGCCTTGAACTTGAAAAGCTGAAAAAAAAAAGAGAAGAAACTGAGAAAATATTGTGGTTACAAAATTAAACAAATCCAGGACGGCTGGACAGAAAAAACGCAACCTGCTGCAAGAAGTGTTTGTCTGTGTGCACAATATGTTGCTGGTATTTACTGAATGGCAAAGCTTGTGTTGTGTTTTCTTATTTACACTCCTTCACTCTTTCTGATTCTGTTTTGCTGAGACCCACAGCTACATTTCAACAAACTTTAGAAAAGGCCAGACCTCACCAGGCTGAAGGGAGCTGCAGGAAGGGGCTGGTGGGAGCCATTCCTCAGCCCCAGCCCAGGCACACGGGGCCACCTCCACCCAGGATTCTGCCATCCCAGGGCAGCACACCCCCTCCCCGGCTCACATCTGCTTTCATCGCAGCAAACCCTGCTCAGCCTCCCGAAATGGGGCTGTGGGACCTCGTGTGCTGCTCCTGGCAAACGGCCAGCTCAAGGCTGCACTTTCAAATACATTGATTTTTTTTTTTCCCCCTAAATGCCAGCCCTCCTTGGTTAATTCTTTAGTCATTATGGTCTTTTTCTGGATCACAGAGCAGCAGCAGCACTGCAAGTGCCACGGGGAGGCCGTGCCTCCAGTCCCGCCCCGCTGGCCCAGCGGCAGCAGTGGTGGCTGGGGACAGCGAGGATGTGCCCATGGCCCATGCCCACGGCCAGGCCCTGGTTCCACCCAGCCCCACGGGAGTGTTTCCAGTGCCCCTGGCACTCTGCCCTCCTGGAAGCTCGGGAAGGGAGGGAAAACACAAACCCCAGGCCACAGCCCGCTCAACACCTCTGCAGGCAGTGCTGATTTATGTCCTCACCCACAAGGCCCCTTCCTTCCCCCACGGAGCCTGGCACAGACACGGGGCAGAGGGACAAGGCCTGTCCTTGCCTGGCTGCTGGGCAGCTGCTGGGACACAGGGAGGGCTCCCGTCCCCACGAGGTGCTTGCAGCAGGAGGAACAGGTCTGTACAGTCTCGCTCACATCTGCCGGAGACATCGCAGCCCATAAAGATCCCACCCAAGGGGCCAGCAGGTGCCCAGCTGTCCGTGAACGCTGGGCAGAGACAAAGGCCAGGACCCAAAGCTGTCCTCGCTTTGGGACATCACTTTGGGACATCATATCCTCAACATCACTTTCCATATATTGTTAGAACGAGCTCTGAGCCCTAAATCCCACCTACTCTTTTATCAGGTTTTGCTTTGCTTACTCACTGAGCAGCAGATTCTTGGCCTAATCTGACAATCAGATTTGACACAACTGGTTTCCAATAAATAACAGCATTTCTCATCTATGGAGTAACTCTAATCAACAACTCTGCAGGTTTTTCAGTCTGCCTTGACAAACTGGGAGAGCAAAAAAGCTCGGAGCAAGGTCCTTCAGCCATGAACATGCTGACAGACCTGGCTGACTGCAGCCCCACCACCTGCAGATGATCATCCTGGTGAGAGGGTTTGCTTTGGCAAGAGGGACCAGAGGCATCAATGATGACAATAATTACCTGGAAACAGAAACATCTCCTGTCAGCGGGGAAGAAGCTTGCATTATTCATTGGATTAGACTTCATTTTGCTCACTTTGCGGTCATTTTGATCTTCACTGATTTAAAACCAGACAGAATCAGCTCCTGGATCATGTGACAGTATTGGTTTAAAGAGAACTGGGTGATGTTCCTCTCCCACATCTTGCCCGTTTGACAGCACAGCTGTGGGTGTCACTGTGCAAAGAGTGCTCCGTTTTGTGAGTCAAATTTCTGCCACACAATGAATTTATGAGTCAGTGGTAGGCACATCAGTATGGGATCCTTTAGCTCAGTCACACATGCACAGTGACAGGCCCCAGCTGGCTGCAGCAATCCCAAATGGATCCTCTTGTATAACAGACACCAGGATTATCCCAGGGAGTCGTGTCCAATGGACGGGCATCAGGGAATATCGCCTGACATTTCTCCTTCCTCCTGCACATCCCCACCCGAGACGATTCATCTGTTTATCCCAGGATACTCTGAAACCTACTTCACAAACATCTCCGCACATCAGCCTCCTGCCAGCAGCTGCAAGGCACACCCAGCCAGCTCTTCCTGTGCAGAGCAAGGTGAGGCCCCAGACTCACAGCGTCTCTGGAGCGAGCGGAGCCAGCACAGGGCCTGCAGGAGCAGGGTCTTGGTGTGACACTGGGGAGACAAGATGTCCCCTCTGTACTGCGAGTGCCATTGTGCTGCCAGCCCTTCTCAGACAGAAGGGACATGGCTTCGGGGTGTTGTGGCAATAGCCATGCAGAGATGGGGCTGACAGGCAGTTTTACCCCATGCCATGCCATGCCATGCCATGCCATGCCATGCCATGCCATGCCATGCCATGCCATGCCATGCCATCCCTGGCCGTGTCACCGAGGTCCCAGCTGCCCCCCAGGCGCAGGCACACACATCCCGCTGTGTCACGGAGCTGCTGTCGGAAGCTCAGGCCTTCTCCCTTCCCACCCTGCTGTTTTGCTCTCCTGGCAATCCCAGCAGCCACGTGCAGGGTGTCACCCACAGTGCTGGCAGAGCTGTGGGACTGGAAGGAGGCAGACAGTGCTGGTCTGTGGGTTATGGTGGAGACGAGCACGGTGCTGCCATGGCCCAGGAACGGGGCCAGGCTACGGAGGGCTGAGCCAGCTCGGCTGCTGTCACACCCCCTGCCCCAGCGCCACGGTCGCCAGATGTTCAAGTGCACACTTTCAGGTCATCACATTGTAAAGGCTGAAAACAGGTGAAAATGAAGACCCAAGCACAGGCTATTCACCCTCTTCAAAGATGAGAGTGTTTGGAGATGAGGTTTTACTTTAGGATCATTAAAGCAATAGTGGGGAGGAACCCACAAAATGGTTCCAGTCAGAAATCCAGCCATAGCCAGTAGAAAATCTGAGGAAATGTCTTTGCTATAGGAAAAACTGGAGGGAAAGGAAATGCATGAGCAGACCCTCAGCTCTCACGCCCCCTCACCTCCTGTGAGCAGGAGCCCGGCAGTGCCCCGTGCCCATCCCCGCAGGAGCTCTGTGTCACAGAACTGTTTCAGGGGCGCTCCACTGGCCCATCCCAGCCTGTCTCCAACCCCTGCTGTGCCTCGGGTGTTTGGGGCTGGCTGGAGCCCAGCTGTGCCCCTGCTGTTCCCGTGCCCGGCCGGCCTCTCCTCGGCAAACAGCTCTGGGCTGGCTGTGCCAGGCACACCCTGCAGGGCTGCATTTCGGGAAACCCTCCTCCGCGGGGAACACGCACTGATCTACATGCACCCTTAACAGCCCCGAAATCGGACCACGGGGACAAAAGGCCATGCAATATTGATGGTGCAGTGCTTCATCAGCACATGCTGTACCCGTGTGAGAGCTGCTTGGCTCACACCCCCTCCAGTCCATCTGAGCCACTTTCAGATGGATTTGCACATGAAAAATGTTCTTTATCTTCGTGCCAACCACAGGCATTTACCTTCCCAGTGGTATTCAGAGCATATAATATATTTGGTGTATTGAAACACCATTCCTCCCTGTATTCTTCCTTCTTTGGAACTAATCATCCTTTTCCAGCTGGGAAGATTCCTTCCAACAGGCCTTTCACAGGAGCTCCTAGCGGCCCTGCAAAGACCACCTCTGCCTCTGCCTCCCCCATTGTCTTAGACACCTCCCAGGTTCAGGCCCATTAACCTGCTCACAACAGCTTGATGGATTAATGCTTACATAGACACAGCTGGCAGCATCCAAATAAATAATTATGGCTAAGCAGCTGCAGAGGAGATGCCATGTTCCACTGCAAAGCCAGATGTCAGTTTTATTGGTCCTCAAAGTTTCAAATGAAATGGCTTTGGGACAATAGGAATGAAATTATTTCAGGAGATTTGGAGAGGGAATTCTTTTGCTCCAGGTGAATTCGGGAGCCCGCTGTCAGGTGTATCAGCTGGAGGCAGCCCCAGGTGTGAGGCCAGGGGAGATCTGCAGCCAGAGCTCCAGCGCAGCAGCAGCAGCACCAGGCAGAACTGAACCACTCAGACAAAAGTGGTTGGGACAAGAAAGAGTCATCTGACACCATGGCTTTGGCTTTTACCTGGGGAAGGACCCTCTGAAAAATCCATCTCTGAGACAATATCAGTGTCAAAACCCCACAAAACTGATCAGAGCCAAATCCAAAGCCTGCTGAACTGGATAGGAATCTTTCCAGGAACTTTAATTGGATTTAACTGATGAGAGAAGATTTTGTGACACCTGCTATGGACTTTCATTCTCCAAAATCTCTAAGTTACCTCTCCTCTTGGTCCCTACCCTGGCTGTAGTGATGTGAGAGCACTGAGCAATCCTTTAAGGTAAAAATTTGACAAATATCAAAATCAGGGAAAACCCATGTTCATCCTCTCTTCAATTAGTGGAGACCATTGTGCCTATAAAGAACTTATATTTTTTCCTTATTTTAAATATAAATGCCAGTACAATTTGTCCTAATCCATTCCTTTACATTAATTCTCCCCCTAGAACTTGTACAAGACACTGTAATTTCAAACAGAAGCTTCTTAATAACACAAATCATCTATCCCTGTCGGAATATAAGCGGATCCATGACCTTAGAACTATTTTGCTAAGAAATCCAGCTAGAAAACTAATTTTAAGTAAATCTACAGATGTCAAAAACCCAGATGGCTTTTCAGGATGCTAACTTAAGCTTCATTGCATAAGCAGATTAGGGCTGCCTGTTGAGCCCCACACAAGAGTAGATGGCGCTGAATCCACGGAATTACACCCAAACCGTTCACTTCCTGATGCATCTTACATCAAAAACTTTTGTCAGCTTCCTACGCCAGGAGCCAGCTCCCTGTGAGCACCACACCCAGGGCAGCAGCTCTGCCGGCCAAGCGTTATCCCTCTATCCCTCTATCCCAAGGCCACCAGCCAAAGCTGGCTACAGCTGATGGACAGGGCAATTGTTCCATCCTTCATCCTCCTCAAATGAAAATGGAGGAAAACAGCCTCACGAACCTCTCAAATGCTTCAGCACAGCAGCTGTGGAATGATTTTCTGATACAGACTCACAGGATCCAGATTGCCCCGGTGTTACCATTGGTAACCAGCCTGTACCTGGGTATCAGCTCAGAAGTTAATGAGCCCTTGAGCGCTTGCGGCTCAAACCAGCGGAGCCGTGTGGATCCGATGTGACTGCGGGAAGCAGGGCACACACCTCCTGGGGAGGACCCGGTGTTCCACGGGTGTGTTGTGTAACAAGGCACAGCCCCTGCCCCTCTCTGCTCTGAGCCCCGTCCCAGAGCACAGCAGCTGCCTCTGAGAGGGCCCCGCTGAAACGCGGCCAGAGGGATGGAATCGTGTTTTCCCTTCCCTGTGTGGAAGCGAGGCAGGGCTGCTGACAGATGGCTTGGCTGCTTGTGCCTGATGATTATCAAGCCGCTATTACCTTTGCAAAGTGAATCCCAGTCGAAGGTTTTCTGTAATGAATTCCACAGTGTTTGCACCCTCGTTCTGAGCCCCATACATCCCAGCAATCGCGCAAGGCACTCGGGTGCCGATTTACAGTGCCAGAGGCACCGCGTCCTCCGGGCCCGGGCCCGGCGCTTTCGGCAGTCTGTGCTGCCACCTAGCCAGGCCCGACCCGCCGAGCTGAGCCCCGCTGTACCTCCAAAGCTCTCACGGAAAGGTGTCCCCCCGGACCTGGACACAGCCCCAGTGTGCGGCAGGCACTAGCAGACGGGCGCTGCCCGCGCTGGGGGAATGCACGGCCAGCGGCGGGAGCAGCCAGAGCGCGGGGCTGCGCTGCCCCCCACACGCCCGGTACTTACGGTAGAAGACGTATTCGGTGTAGCTGGACCAGACCTTGTCATCTGTGTACTGGTTGACGAAGGAAGCCGTCACCGAGGAGTTACAGGCCACCATGTGGAATCCACACTCAGACAACATGTCAAAAGCCCTCTCCAGGTGCTTGAACTTGAGATAAAACCTGGAGGTGTACCTTTCTGGAGCCCTGTCCGGGTCTCTGCTTTCATTCAAACTTTCTCCAAAAACCTCTTTGACCAAAGAAATCCTTCCACAAACCAAAATCCTTGGGACCCTCCTGAATTTGGCATCTGCTTGGCTCTCCCTGCCGATAGTGCACGACCCACGGTAGCCGATGGTGATGAATCCCCACTTGCGATCCGGCGGCAGGAGCGATGGGGGGCATATTCTCGTGTCACTGCCTTGGGACACCTCTTCGTAGTCACTGTGGCAATAATCATCGGGGCTTTGCTTGTTGTCATCGGGAGTCAGGAGCTTGACCAAGTCTGGGAGCTGGAAGTACTCAGCCTCCCTCTTGAGCCTTCCCTTCTCTGGGAAGTGGTCGGGCAGAACCACTTGCTTGTCCCTGAGATAGTCCAGAATATAGCGGAAAAGGAAACCATCTCTGTCGATGAAGAATCTTCCCTTGGAGTCCTTGGCCAGATCGTTGGCCGTGTCTCTCTTTGGGGTGAACATTTTCCAGAGCAGGGAGTGAGGGGTGCCAATCAAGGTGGAGTGGCGAGTGAAGTAAACCTGGCCGCCCACGTTGAGCTCCACCACCTCGGGGAAGGAGTGCAGCCCCGTCCCCTGCTCCCGAGGAGGAAGGTAAGTCCTGCAGTTGCCACTTAGAGCCATTGTAACTTAAACTGGAAATCAGCAGCACAGAGCAGCAGGACTATCAATCACGTCAGAGGGTAGAATAAGGCTCCCAACATTAAGGAGAAACAAGGGGGAAAGGAGAAGTGAGAAAATAAAAATAGCCAAAATGATTGTTTAAAAAAAAATCTGAATTGTCCATGAGTGACAGTGTGGCAGAAGTGGTTTATACACTGAGCCACAGAGGCTGGAGGCTGGAGAGCAATCACCTCATGAAATGCAATCACATCATTAGATCTTCCAACAAAGCCATCAAAATCAAGGTCAAGCCAAGCCAAGCCAATCCAAGTCATTCACAGGTCTGTGAAAAGGGAAAACAAAATAAGGCACCAATTACTCTTCTAAGCATCACAGCTGCTGCAACAGAGCAAAGCAGAGCAGTTTGTAGAGCTAAGGTAAATCTGCTAAATAGGTCTCTTTCGGCAAGTTCTACGCTTCTATTTCACAAGTATTCATCAATGGAAGGGCTACATATGACTCCACTGCTTAAAAGAAACTGCATACTTCATCTTTAAAGAAACATCTAAATTAGACATGCACATGAGGGAACAAGAACAGGGAGTCTTACCTTGGTTACAATTAATGCATAGCTCTTGTAAAGAAAACCAAAATGTCAAGACACTCAGAACACACAGACAGGCACACAGGGTCCGGGTAGTGTGAATCCGATCCCAGCAAGGGACAGCAAAGGCAAGAGAAGTGCTCTTAGCAGCATCCACGGAGGTCTCAAGTGTTAAACCGAGTCACTGGGAAGTTAACCGTGGCGGGTGACGAGGAAACCAGTACATACAGCACGGTGGAGGAAAATAAATAAATAAATAAATAAATCCCGAGTGGATGCGCTGGGCTGGGGGAGCGGGAGGGCAGCGGGGGCGCGTCCGCCGGCCCCGATGACTTGCAGAAAGCCCGCAGCCTGCGCTAG
>WEIT01009681.1:0-42217 GCA_013389985.1 Dryoscopus gambensis | reverse complement strand
GGCGGGAGGGTGAGCGGGCAGAGCCGTGCGGTGCCGGCTCGGGGGCGGTCGGGACCCGCCTCGCTGTTCTCTTGCAGAGGAGGCGATGTCCGGATTCGACAGCTTCAACACCGAGTTCTTACAGACCAGCTACAGCATCGAGGACCAGGCGCAGCCCTACGAGTACAGCGGGCGGCCGTACAGCAAGTAACTCCTGTGCCCCGCAGGGCCCCGCGGGCTCACGGCAGCGCGAACGCTTCCCCCGTTCCACCCCTGCCATGGGCAGGGACACCTCCCACTGTCCCAGGGTGCTCCAAACCCCGTCCAGCCTGGCCTTGGGCACTGCCAGGGATCCAGGGGCAGCCACAGCTGCTCTGGGCACCCTGTGCTAGGGCCTGCCCACCCTCACAGGGAACAATTCCTTCCCAATATCCCATCTAAGCCTGCCCTGTGGCAGTGGGAAGCCATTCCCCTTGTCCTGGCACTCCAGGCTCTTATCCAAAGTCCCTCTCCAGCTCTCCTCTAGGCTTCCTTAGGATACCTCTGGGACAGTCTGTGTGTCCAGGAAAGGTTTGGGACTTCAGCCAACCGCTGGTTTCTGTAAATGAGTCCCAGTTGCTCTGAGGGAGAGCTGAAGTCGCTGTCTGTAAATGGAGATCTGAAGGAATTTTGTGTTGAATTCTCTGCCTGGTAGATTTTAGAGCAAGTATTAGAAGACTGAAGGACAAGTTATATGAATAATTATATGAGTGATCTGCATGTCCCTAGGAGAAGAAATACTGTTCTTCTGCAGCTCCATCTCCAGTCACTCACCTGGGGACTAGAAATTAGTGTCACCTAGCTGAGCCTGCAGTGTCCCGGTGGCTCCCAGGCTGCAGCAGGCAGGCGTGGTGGGTGTTCCTGGGGCAGGGGGGATCCTGGCAGCCCCGTGTGAACACCCAGCCTCTGGCTGGGGGCTTTGGTCCCTCCGTGTGATCCCTGAGAGGGATGGAGCAGGTCAGTGCCATCTGTGACCTGAACAGGATCACGGGGCTGTGCTGGGGCTGGACTCTGCTAACACGAGGAGTTCTGCATTTTCCTTCTTTCTATTTCCATAGTTAAAGATTTTGGAGATGTTTATGGAAATCTCTGTGGTTAGACTTGGGAAAGATTAGTGGCAAGAACACCTGAAGAGTTTGTTTAGGGCAGAGGGTGGCTTTGATTGGGTTTTTTCATGGAGGACCTGGGTATGGGACCATGTAATGGGACTTTTTAAGACAGAAGGAAGGGTTTGCTGTGATGTACTGACTGGAACAAGCTTTGCCTCGCAGGAGGTGTTTCAGCAGCAGCTCTGGGTGTGCCCTAACGTGGGGTTGTGCTTTGCAGGCACTATGGAGGCTACGACTACCCTCAGCAGGGTGGCTTTGTGCCCCCTGACATGATGCAGCAGCAGCAGCCCTACACGGGGCAGATCTACCAGCCAACACAGAGCTACACTCCAGCCTCAGCACAGTCTTTTTATGGAAGCAGTTTTGAGGATGAGCCTCCGCTATTAGAAGGTATAACTTTGCTATGGCCTAAATCCAAAACTCCTCCTAGTTTGGGGATAAGTTGGTAGCAGTGTGTGGATTCCCTGCTGCTGGGAGTTCAGTGGATTTGAAATTCTCATTGATTTTTTTTTTTTTAACCTTTATTTTGGCATGTGAAATCCTCGTTCTTGTGTGAACTTCTGCAGTTGGAAACTTGTGCTTTATTGCTCCACACCAGCTGCTCTGAGGCAGATTAAATCAATTAACTGAGAGACCTGACTTTGCGACAAAACACTTAATACTCCTCCTGTTGCAAATAATAATTGTAACTGCCCACTTCATAAAATAAGTGGCTGCAGGTCCTTTGAGTTGATTCTTGGTTAGAACTGGAATGTTTCATTGCTAACAAGGAATGCTACACACTGCAGAAATGCTTGTGTGGAGTACAGCCCATGCAGAGTGCCAGGCTGGATATTCATCTACAGTCCGGCTTGCTGAGATCAGTTTCCGACTTATTTCTGTTATTTTTCAGTTCCAAACAACTGAATAAACCCTCACTGTTACTGGGTGGAGAGACAGGCATCTGTCACCTGTCCCCAGGCATGATACCTTCCACCCTCTGGGCTTTTTAATTAAAAATATTACGTTATTTACGTAAGTAAAACAGGATCAGGGAACTGGGCTGAAGGGACCTCTGTGAACCCAGAAGTCTGTGCTTGGGCTCTTGCCTGGTCCTTTGGAAACCACCTGGGCACTTCCCAGCACTTGAGCCCCAGATTGTGTGGAGGCAGCAGCAGGAGCGAGGGGATGGCTTAATTCTCTGGTGCCCATCATGGATCTGGAGGAGAACTGGAGAGGCTGGGAAGACAGAGTGGAACAAGGCGGGCAGCCAGGAAAGGAAGAAATGCTATCCATGTTCTCTTCACTTGCAGAATTGGGGATCAATTTCGACCACATCTGGCAGAAAACACTAACGGTGCTGCACCCGCTGAAGGTGGCCGATGGCAGCATCATGAACGAGACGGACCTGGCCGGGCCCATGGTGTTCTGCCTGGCCTTTGGAGCCACGCTGCTGCTGGTGAGACGCTGGCACGGGTGTGCTGGGAAGCGCTGGGAACGGGGCTGGGTTCCCTGCAGGGTCACCGGAGCGCTTGGTGTGGAGGCCAAGCAAGCACATCCTTTTCGTGGAGTGTCCTGAGCTGGCAGGGACCCCCAGGGATCGTCAGAGTCCGACTCCTCACCCTGCACAGGACAACAATTTGTATGTGAAGGGAAGAGGCACTGGGGCCTCTCACACGGAGGGGATGGATGAGGGCTGACACCAGGTGTGACTTCCAGTGTCAGGTCTCTCTGGAGCAAACCTGCTTTCACACTGTTTGTATTGTTTAATGGGCCAGGCCTGGTGAATTTTTCTAATTGAGCTTAATTGGAATAAGATTGTGCTTTAATGACTCATGAATGTCAATGATGAGATGACAGCAAACAGTGTTCCTTGGCATTGAAAGCTTCAGGGGTTTTAACCTGTTTTAGCTTTAGATGCTTCAGGCACTGCTTTTAATTTCTGCCTAAAATTTCATGTTGCTGTGACAGTTAAAACACACTTTGGTACCAAGGGGACTTCAAACCTACTTTAATAAGTAACTTTTATTTATGGAAACTAGGCCAGTCAAAATAATGAACATGTTTATTATAGATACGTTTGAATTTTCTTTTTATAAGAATTTATTTCTCCTGTGTGCTTTTTAAAAAAAAAAACCTGTGGAATTTAGTGACAGGAAGTGGTCTGAGCCTGGCACAAAGGTGGCAGCAGGTGTGATTGTTTCCTGTGCTGCTTGGGCAGGAGGAGACCTGGGTCTAATAACGTTCAGTGTGGAGGGGGGCACCCTGGAAGCGGCACAGCCCCGTGTCCTGCAGGGGCGCCTTGGGCAGGTGCTGTAGGGGAAGCATCAGCCTCAGCCTGGGAAAACCAGGAGATGACCTGAGTACATGGACATAACCCACACGTGCTCCCCGCATGCTCGTGAGCAAGCAAAGCTTGGGTTTGGCTTTTTAAGATCTACCTCAGCTAATCCTGAGTTCACACCCAGTGCTTGGCAGCTCAGCTTCAGCTGTTTCTGAGATTTTTAAAATAATTTTCCTTGTGCCATAACTTCGTGCGTTCTGCCACAAATTAAAGGACTTCAGCTATGGGTTTGTCAAGAAGTTCCTGAGTTACAGTTTTGTTGTCTTTACACCCCAGTTCTGTAAAGATTGTTATTGCAAGTAATCAGTCAGCATGAGAAGTCCTTGATTAAACCCTAAACAGTTCCTGGGCTGAGATCAGAGAATAACAATCAGATCAGAACCTGTTCACTGCGATCCACAGAGACAGGAGAAATTCCAGGCTCCTGGAGCGCGAGGCGTCCTGGGGCTCTGGGGGAAGCGGTCTGGGGAGGGAGTGCAGGGGCTGGGCCTGGGGGCAGTGCCTGTGCCCACCCCTGCCGTGGTGCCTGTGCCTGGGGGCGGTGCCTGTGCCCACCCCTGCCTGGTGCCTGTGCCTGGGGGCAGTGCCTGTGCCCACCCCTGCCGTGGTGCCTGTGCCTGTGCCCACCCCTGCCGTGGTGCCTGTGCCTGGGGGCAGTGCCTGTGCCCACCCCTGCCTGTCCCAGGCAGGTGCATCTGCTCCCCAGCCCCGTGCTGCTCCATCCTGACCCCCGTCCTGTGCCCGGCTGCAGGCTGGCAAGATCCAGTTCGGGTACGTGTACGGGATCAGCGCCATCGGCTGCCTGGGCATGTTCTGCCTCCTGAACCTGATGAGCATGACCGGCGTGTCCTTCGGCTGCGTGGCCAGCGTGCTGGGCTACTGCCTGCTGCCCATGATCCTGCTCTCCTCCTTCGCCATCGTCTTCTCGCTGCAGTAAGTGCTTGCATCTGTGCCTTGGGCAGAGATTCCTCTGGGGAATCTCCTCCTTCCACGGGGAAGGGAATCACTGGAAGGAATTTTCACACTCAGTGCTGAAGCTGTGTATAATTTGAATATAACAGGAATCTTTAGTAAGGGCAAGAATTAATTGTCAGTGGCTTCAGGTATTTACTGGGGAAAGGGGGGTGAATCCTGGCTTTACCTCTAAGTCAATAACAGCTTTTGAATACATAGACTCCCAGAGCAGTCTCAGGTTTGTTTTCAGCCAGCTCTGAATTTGGCAGGTCTCAGTACCTGTAAAGTCTGAAAGTAATTATTAGTGCAGATGCAAATCAGGATTTTACAAATAGAAGAAAATGAGAATGATTCCTCTTGGCTCTGTGAGGTTAGAGACTGAAAAGAAACAGCTTGGCACCGTTCTTTTACTCACTGCTTTGACATTTCATGTGCACAGAGTTAATTTTGAGGGGGGCTTTCTACTGTCATGATTGACTAACATTGTTCTAAAATTCCAGAATCCCAGACTGGTTTGGGTTGGAAAAGCCCATCCAGTGCCACCCCTGCCATGAGCAGGGACACCTTCCACTATCCCAGGTGGCTCCAAGCCCCATCCAACCTGGCCTTGAACACTCCAGGGATGGGGCAGCCACAGCTGCTCTGGGCAGCCTGTGCCAGTGCTTTCCCCGTGCTTTTAGTGGGACTATTTCATTTACTGCCAAATGCTGAAATTCATCCCAGAACCTGCACAAGCTGTGGGGTGAGTCCAGGTGTGACTCCTACGGGTGGATATACACAAGGCTCACAGGAATTCTCTTCTTTCTGCCTTTCCAGGGGAATGATGGGGATTATTCTCACGGCTGGAATTATTGGCTGGTGCAGCTTTTCTGCTTCCAAGATCTTTATCTCTGCCTTAGCCATGGAGGGCCAGCAGCTGCTCGTAGCTTATCCCTGTGCGTTGCTGTACGGAGTCTTCGCCCTCATCTCCGTCTTCTGAACAGACTCTGGGGGACTCCAGGGGGCCAAAAGGAAAATCCCAGCTTGGAACATGGACTTGGACCAGAAACAGCTGCAAACAACTGTCTCGTGTTGCTATCATGAAACTTAGACCTGTTTGAATCACCTGGAACAATGGAAAATGTCTCGTGTTCACTTTTTTAGGACTTTGAATACTGTTTTCAATGACCTGGGGAGTCCAGAGCTTTAATACATGTTCATGCTTATCAAGTTCCTGTGATTTCTTTCCCATTCCTAGATCTTTAGCAAAAGTACCTTTTGGTTGTTTATTTGAGGGTTGTGATTTTTGTTCGTTTTGTTTTGTAGGGGAGGGCGAAGGGTTGCAGTTATAAATTGGTAGATTTTTATCCAAAACAGTTAAAGGAGCTGCCGTGGATTTGGGGGACTCTGGATAAATCTGCAGGAACGAGGAACCTGTTTCCTGACCCCTCTCACCAAAAATGCACAAATGAACAAAAGTAATTAGAGTATTTCCTGTGTTTTAACCAAAATCCTCCCAAGCTCTTTGGTCTCAATTATTTGTTCATTTGCTGTGAGAGTATTTCAGGACTTAAGATACTTAAATGATGAAGTAGAAAACAGATGCTTAAAAGTGAAAGGGATCTGTAATTCTGTCACACTTGAAACATGACCACGTTGGGGTGTCTGTAGCTTTATGTTAACTGGGGTTTCTGAAGGGCTTCGACAGAGGTTCCTTCCCTCATGGTGCACATTCTGCTGGATGAAGAGGAATCTCTCTCGCAGTACTTCCAAGGAAAACACCATTTGGAAAATGTTTATGCTTGTCAGTATTGTAGTTACTGTAAAATAATTTAAGGCATATTGATTAAATTTTCCTTAAATTTTGAAAAAGGTGTTTGATTTTCCTCATCTTTATTTTTGATGTTCACTTACTAAAATAGAAACTTTCATGTTGAAACAAAATCACATTTAAAATTGAATTCATTGGGTGGGTTTGGTGTTTGGTTCAGTCAGTGAAGAGCAGGAGGGAGCTCCTGTCCTGTGTCTGTGCAGATCAGTGGCATTGATTGCCAACGAGCCTAATTAAACACAGATCTTCTAGGACATAGAAAAGCTCCCTCAGCTGCTTGAGCAAGTCAGGTTCTAACGCTCCGATACTGTACTTTGGGGACAGCTAAATCAGCTTATCCTGCACATCCCGGGGGGAGGTTCTTAAAGCCTTGCAGTGATTCCATAGGGACCTTCCAGGGTGATCACCTGGGTGTTAAACTGTTAAAAATAATGTTTTCTTTCACCACAGCATGAGCAAATGTCAGGGCACAGGAAAAACAACTCAGTGTTGCCCTGACAATAGAGCTGCTGAGTTTGGAGAAACCGTAGGAAAAGGGATTTATTTAGATTTAGATGCTCACAAAGTCAGCAGCGGAGGACACTGCACGTTTTACTCCAGCAGTGAGGCTTGACCCAGGAGTTTCCAGGAGCATTTTGTGTTCCTCAGCACCGAATTTAGCAGTTTCTAACTGGATTTCTAAGTGGTCTCTGGGGAGCAGAGAGAAGCAGATGAGAGTGGGAGGTCAAACACTTGACTTCATGGAGGACTTGATAAAAACCAATGTTATGTCTAGAGTGGTTGTCTTAAATATCCCAGACATCTGGTACATTTAATTAATATGATTGCATCGACTCTTTATTGCCTTTCCAAAATCAATCCTATCGATTTTCTGTAATGAAGTTTTGTCCTAGTTCTTGCTTCAATTTTAGTTACATTTCAGATGATTCAATCTCCCCGTAGAATTTCAGGATTGGAGGTTGTAGTTCTCTACTCCCACACTTGCCTTTTGGAATTAGTAGGGCTTTTCTTTCCCCATCTGAACTTCCCCAGTCTGTCCCCCCACCGTTCTCACCTGGGTTTCAGATGAAGTGCCAGCACCACTTCTCCCACCCTGCTTTGGCTCTTTTTATGGTGCTCAGCTTAAAGCACTTAAAGTTGCCTTTTTAAACCCGCTTTTGTTACCCCCCAAACTTGAAATCTCCTGCCCTGCAAGAGTTGAGTCACCTTTCCCAGCCTGTCCGTGTGTCACCCCAGGCTGCTGATGGTGTGACAGTGGCTCTGATTTCCAGGTCCTTTGTGCTGCGAGGCGGCTCCTGCCCCCGGTTCCGTTTGGTTCTGGTTTTGTACCAGCAAATTCCGGGGCGCATCCTGTGCCTGTCAGCCCGTGTGGCTCTGGAATACCCTGAGGCTCCAGGGAGAGCACTGGAACATTCCCACTGGATTCTCGGTGTGTGCAGGAGCTGGGGCTGCGGCTCCGAGGGCAGCAGCTGGGAACGTGCCCTGAGCGGCGAGGGCCGGGCCGGGCTCACCCCGGGCCCTGGGGGCGAGGGGTCGCTCCTGTGGAGCCCCGGCTCTGCCCACAGCAGCGTTCACGGTTTGTCACTGGTTTTAGGAACTGGGGGAGTTAGAGAACCGCCCGAGCTTTGGGTGCCACAGCCCCGGTGCTGCCGGGGCACGGGGGGCAGANGGGATGCTCCGCAGTGTCGGGGCGCTCTCCTGCGCTGCCGCAGCCGGCAGAGCCTGCGGGAGCCGCGGCCTGCTGTTCGCAGCTTCTCCACTGGGTGGGCCTGCAGGACTCCGGATGTGCTCCAGGAGCCCGGGCACGGAATCCCGGCGGCGCCCGGGTGGGAAAAGCCCTCCCGGCGCAGCGAGCCCAGCCCGCGCCCGATGCCCGCTCGGTCCCCAGCCCAGAGCCCTGAGTGCCACCTCCAGCCCTTCCTTGGGCACCCCCAGGGATGGGCACTCCAAACCTCCCTGGGCAGCCCCTTCCAGTGTCTGAGCACACTTTCCATGAGGAAATTCCTCCTGGGTTCATAACACCGGAGTCCCACGATCTCCCTGCCGCACTCAGAGCTGCTGCTGTGCTGTAGCAGGACTTGGGAAGCCTTTCCCTCCCCCTGCCCTCCCTGCTGGTGTCCCACACCAGCAGCAGTGACATCCCCAGCTGGTCACAGCACGGACCCAGCTGAGTCTCTGCCCCTGGCAGGGGAAGGGATTCATTCCAGCCATGAAGGGGATGCTGCAGTGCCCGGGATCCCTCCCGGGAACGGGGAACCTTTGCCATGTCTCATTCTTTGGATGACAGGGAATATTCCGGACTAGCTTTATCTTTACCTGACCAGGAAATCTCTTTGTTTTCTGTACATAAATTAATTTTTCCCTGGGTAAATCACTGCCTTTCCAGCTGCTGGGTGACACAGACAGGTGAGCTCTCAGGAAGGATTCTCAGGAAGAATTTCCTGACAGAATGGGTTGTCAAGCAGTGAAATGGTTCCATAAAAAGAGCATCTGCTCAATTAGCTGCACTTAGCTGTAATGTTTTCTCTGGCCATTTTACACTCTCCTGGAATTCTTACATTCTAAATTCTTTTCTGTAAACTAGGTTTGATCTGGAGTTGGGAATTGCCAATAAGTCAGCAACAGCCTGGAGAGACTTTGATGTGAACTTGACTTCAGCATCTTCAGTCAGAATGCATTGATGTATTCACGTCTGCACAGTCAGGATGACAATTCTGACACCACGGGGTAGTTTATTTCTGTTCATTTATTTAATTATCTGCTTCAAATATAGGGTCGGGGGGGGGGTGTTGGTTTTTAACTGCATGGGCCTCTCCTCGTTTCACTTCATCCCTGGTGATTTCCCTGTCATTGCTGGATACAGCACCAGAATTAAGTTTCCAGTGTGCATATTAACAAAAGAGAAGACAATAATTACAAATGATTGATCAGTCCAAGCCCACATCATTGGATTAATTCTTCCCTCCTTCCCACCACTGTTAATTCAGAACAAATTTGCAGCAATCAAGAGATCTTCACTTGTGTGCTGATGATCTTCATGTTCTGCCTGAGCTTTAATTGAGCTTAAAAGGCCTAATTCTGCCTCAAATCTATTCTTAGTGTTGTTTCAGACCTGAATGCAGAGCTTAAAATTGAAAATGATCCTCCTGCCTACATCTTAGCTGGGCACAGTTTTCCCACCCAGTCAGTGCTAACGGGCCCCAGCTCCCGCGGGGTGGGAGGGTGTGGGGTGGCTGTGCTGGGATGGAGCCGAGGGATGGGATGGGATTCCATCCCCCCGCTCCTCAGATCCATTGCCGTCACAGGGATTTGTCTAGAGGGTGCCAGCAGGAAATAAAGCCAGGGGGCTGGCCCAGAGGGGCCGGGGGGGTCCTCAGCATGCCCAGGGAGCTGTGGGGGTCACCCAGAACACAGAGCAAGTCTCCTCTGGGGGAAGAGCAGGGTTTGCCTTCAGCTCTCTCCCTGCTTGTGCCTCTGCACATTCATTTCCCTGTTTTCTCCTGGATTGCAGAGCAGGTGATGGAATAACCACAGAGGCCCTTTCTTGGGCCTTCGTTATTTTCAAAGCAAACACAGGCACAATTCTGGACCCTGGAGGAAAGACAGCGAAGCTGAATTTTGGACCTGTAAAGTGCTGGCAGCAGCGAGATAACACCCATTAAAAACATCAGGCTGAAGCTCTGAAGCCTCTGCAGTTTACCCAGTAATTTGTCTGGAAGGCTGTTCTTTGGGAGCTTTTTCCATGGAAACCCGCAGTGTGATCCCCCAAACAACTCACTGCGCTCTGCTGCAGGCGGGCTCGGTGTTTAGATCCCACCCAGCTCTGTTGGCCTGGTTGCCATGGCCCTGTTTTCTCCTCAGACAGCATCTGATGGAGCCCTCTGTGCCCGTTCCGTGGGGAATGAGCCAGGCAGGGATGTGCTGGAGGTGCTGGAACACTGCCAGCCCCTGCCCAGCCCCTGCCCAGCTCCTGCCCAGCTGCTCGGGCAGCCTCAACAGCCCCGTGCTCACCCAGCACCTCCAGCCCCTGGGCACTGACCCCGCTCCACGCAGAGCAGCTTACAAAGGTGTTGGTTAATTGTCACTGTAATTTCTGCAGCACAGGGGGAGAAACTGAGGCACAGAGAAGAGGAATGTTTGTTGGGAGCTCACTGAGCAGGACCCTGGCCCAGGTCCCCCGTTCTGCTGAGAAAACAACCCCAGCACAACCGAGTATCTTCACCTTTTGCTCATTGATCCCATTACCAACAATTTGCCTGCATCATTCTCTGAACCAAGAAGTTATTTCTGACCGCCTTTTTCATTGCTGTGATTCTCGACACTCCTCACTGTTCCCAGGCTTTATTTCAGCACATCTCCAGTGGGATTCTCGTGCTCAGGCACAGATCTGCAGGGCAGGTGTCCATAGAGGAGTAACTCATCCGAGGCTTTGCAGGCAGTGCCTCTTTCCTTACCTTAAAGCCCCAGTGCCAGGGGAGGCACCCCCTGGGACCGAGAGGGGAGCCCGGGTGAGCCCTGGGAATGCCTGCGGGGCAGGAGGGGACACGGGGCTGGGAGCAGGGACAGACCGGGCACTGCGGCACCGCCGGGGCCCGGGGCGGGGGGAGCGGGCGGGACCTNNNNCCCGGCCCAGTGGTCAGCAGAGCCTGGGCACGCCGGGCCCCGCGGGGACGGTTTTGGCCACTCGGCTGTCCCTGAACGGGTGGTCAAAGAGCACGGGCGGAGCATCCCTGGCCTCAGAGCTGTTTCACCCGGGACAAGCAGCACCAACCACGAGCCTTCTTCCTAGAGCCACTCCTCGGCCTTATTTCCACTGTCCTGAACACTTAAAAGACGGGATTACCAAGGGAAGAAAGAGGAGCAAATGGAACTTGGAGCCCGAGCTGTGGATGGCGCTGGCGGGGTCCGTGCTCCGGGGCTGGGGGGACGCTGGGAGCAGCTCGGAGCAGCCGTGCAGAGGCACAGACCCAGCCTGTGCCACCGAAGCTGGGCACGGGGGTTCGGAGCGCAGTTTGGGGTGCCACTAGATGGCAATCGGCGCATTCCAGCGGGGGTATCCCAGCTCAGCCGGGCGCCCGAGCGCTGCGGGATGCTGCGGGATGCTGCGGGATGCTGCGGGCGGGGTCCGCTCCCGGCTCCGGCGCCCTGTCCCGGGCGCTGCCGCGGTGCCAGGGCCGGAGCGGGGCTCGGGAGCCGGGCCGGGAGCTGCTCCTGCAGCGCCCGGCTCTGCTCTGCCTTCGCTGGGGTGATTCGCAGCTGAACCCGTTCCGTCAGACGTGCAGCAGGGCCGGGGAGGGCACGGGAGGTGGGAGGGCACCGGGGCAGAGCCCAGCGGACAGGTCCGGAGCCGGGGGCTGCTTTTACAGCCCTCACTGGTGACCTGTTCGAGATATTTCACAATATGTCAGAGCATAAGGGAAGAAATCCCGCCTTTGACCTGTGAATTATCCCAACTCTCCACCGGATGCACGGATGGCATTTTTAAAGAAAACGAAGGAGATGGTCGGCATTTTCTGTCCTCGGGCTCTGTCCCTGCTGACCAAAGCTCAGCGACGTCTCCAGGTCCTGCAAGGGCCCAGAGGATCCCTCGGGTCTGGCATCAGGCCCTGCAGCAGCTCTGTGCCAGCCCGGGGTGCAGCCCCGGGGCACGGGGCTTGTGTGCGCCCGGCTCCTCCTCGTCCTTCCAGCAGAAGCTCCAAATCCTGTGCAACGATGCTAAAAAACCAGAAAGGGGTGGAGAAGAAAATGGATTTTGGCCAACTGCCACTTCTCTTACCGAGGAAAAGTTACTGGCTGTTCTAGTGACCTCCACAGTCATTTAACCAGCTACACTTAATTATGCTGAGTAATATAAAAAATTCCTTATATTCTGCAAGCAAATTCCTCCTTGGTTGATGGAAAACAGAAATTCAGCAGAGCAGGAAAATGCCTGTGCCCGACACCACTGCCTTATAATCTATTTTTAACTGAATTTCTCCATCTCTTTTGTAAAGGAATAACACTTCTTCATTGCCTCTGGCCATAATTAATGTGCCATAACTCAAGTCCAAGAGACATATAAAACCAGACTTTAAACAGAGCATTAGCTTTCAAGCAGAGCAAATAATTTTGGAGAAAATAGTGTTTTCTATACTTAAAACTCTTTCCCCTGGTTTTCATTAAATCCCTTCAGCTGCTCAAACACGGAACGTGCTTCCCCCAGCCCTGTGCTGGTTTGAGCACGTCCTTCCCCGCGGGGCGAGGAGCTGCTGTGGGCACAGCTTTTCCACAGGGATCCAGAACAGCAGCAGCAGCCGGGGGGGCTCACCTGCTGCCACTGCCTCTGGTTTGTTTGAAAAGAATATTGCCATTTGTCATTGCAAAAAGGGGAATACATGGCAGGGGTTGGAAGGGACCTTAGGGATCATCCCCTTCCAACCCAAAGCAGTCAGTGGTTCCATGATTGCATCCCCACAGGTGATCCCAATGTGCTCAGTGTGCCCCATCCCCACAGGTGTTCCCAGTGTTCCCCATCCCCACAGGTGTTCCCAGTGTTCCCCATCCCCACAGGTGATCCCAATGTGCCCCATCCCCACAGATGTTCCCAGTGTTCCCCATCCCCACAGGTGTTCCCAGTGTTCCCCATCCCCACAGGTGTTCCCAGTGTTCCCCATCCCCACAGGTGATCCCAGTGTTCCCCATCCCCACAGCTGTTCCCATGCCCCGGGTGTGCCCCACTCCCCTTTCCTGCCTATCAGGGCACCAGAGGGGCTCTGGCTGTCCCTCGAGGGTCGCTTTGCTCGTGTGGAGGGCACGGGGTGCAGGTAAGGGCTTTTCTGGGGTGCGAGGGTGGGGGTCCCTGGGGCTGAGAGCAGTGACTGCACCAGAACACAGCTGCTGGGTGCTGCTGGAGCCGTTTCTCCGGCTGCGTTCCCCGTGTGTCTGGGATCCTGTGGCTGTGTCTGGGATCCTGTGGCTGTGTCTGGGATCCTGTGGCTGTGTCTGGGATCCTGTGGCTGTGTCTGGGATCCTGTGGCTGTGTCTGGGATCCTGTGGCTGTGTCTGGGATCCTGTGGCTGTGTCTGGGATCCTGTGGCTGTGTCTGGGATCCTGTGGCTGTGTCTGGGATCCTGTGGCTGTGTCTGGGATCCTGTGGCTGTGTCTGGGATCCTGTGGCTGTGTCTGGGATCCTGTGGCTGTGTCTGGGATCCTGTGGCTGTGTCTGGGATCCTGTGGCTGTGTCTGGGATCCTGTGGCTGTGTCTGGGATCCTGTGGCTGTGTCTGGGATCCTGTGGCTGTGTCTGGGATCCTGTGGCTGTGTCTGGGATCCTGTGGCTGTGTCTGGGATCCTGTGGCTGTGTCTGGGATCCTGTGGCTGTGTCTGGGATCCTGTGGCTGTGTCTGGGATCCTGTGGCTGTGTCTGGGATCCTGTGGCTGTGTCTGGGATCCTGTGGCTGTGTCTGGGATCCTGTGGCTGTGTCTGGGATCCTGGGCTTGCTCTGGGTGGGCCTAGTGCTGGTGCTGGGGGTGCCCTGGCACAGGGGAGCTCCCTCCCCCTCGGATGTGTGGGTGGCCAGGGCTCTGCTGTGCACCAGGAGGAAGCCCAGACTTGTTTCAGGATGTGCTATATGGTAAAATATGTTGTTATGGCAACTAAAATTCTAAAAATAGACCAAGGAGAAAATGATGATGTACATAGAAATGACCACATTTTATTTTAATTATGAAGGGGTTTAAATGCTTTCTGTGTGAAGAATTCTGAAGTTTATGTGTGAGTTTGGCTTGTGTCTGTAACTCTGAGCCCAGAAGGGTCGGGCACTGCAGGGAGGCTTCCAGAAGCCCTGGGCAGCAGCTCTGGCAAGGCTGGGGCTGAGCAGCCGGGAGAGAACAGAGAAGCTCAGCCTAGGGGGTGGGTCCTGCTCAGAAACTGAATGTCCCAGTCCTAAAACCCCATCTGAGGGAAAAACTTCATCTTTGGGTTAACTTAAAAATCTGCCTGAGCAATCCCTGCCGTTGGAGTCTGGGACCAAGCAGAGCAGTAGAAGCTGTTCCATGTCTCGATTTCTGTTGCCCAGAGCAGCTGTGGCTGCCCCTGGATCCCTGGCAGTGCCCAAGGCCAGGCTGGACACTGGGGCTGGGAGCAGCCTGGGACAGTGGGAGGTGTCCCTGCCCGTGGCAGGGGTGGCACTGGATGGGCTTTAAAGTTTTTTCTAACCCAACCGTTCTGGGATTCTCTGATCTGCAAGTGCTGGGGCAGGACTTGGTCTGGGCTGGTGGCTGTGTAGGCAAAGGGTAACAACTGATTATATTTTGGCATTATAACCAGTGGCTTTACAGGGAATCTCCACCCAGCTGCACTGTTCTGATGTCCAGACCTGGCTGCCCTCTCTGTCCCTTGTCACCCAGGTGAGGAGCTTTGACTCCTTTGCTTTTCCCATGCGTTCTGTGTTGTGAAAGAATTCTTGAAACTGAGTCCTTTCTTTTCTCTTAATAATAATAACAACAACAGCACCAGTCTTGCTTTGGTGGCCACACTCAGTACAGCTGCTCTCATTGCAAAACCCCCAGGCCCTGCTGTGTCTGGGGCTGCCCAGGGCCAGCATTTGGGTTGTGGGGCACAGTGAACTTCACTCGTTCTTGGAACCGCTGGAGAGAGGAGGGGTTTGTGTCACAATCCAATCTGCAGCTGCAATCCTTTTATTAATTATAACTGAACAGCCCTGGAGCTGCCCTGGGCTCCAGGTGGGTCAGGAGAGCCAGGAGAGTGCTGGCTGGGCCAGGTGGGTCAGGAGAGCCCTGCCAGGGAGGGCACTGGGCTGGGTCTGGCCAATTCCCGTGGCAGGAAGGGCTTCCATCCTTATCCCAGCCGGCCGCAGTGCCCCCCCGGGAATGCTGGGGTCCCGGCCAGCCGCAGCTCAGCCCCTCTGCTGCCCCCCTCCCTGCCAAGCCCCGGGGCAGGAACACACTCCTGGCAGGGGAGGGGGCGGCTGGGATGGCCCTGGGCACCCTCCCACAGCTGGGTGAGCCCTGCGGCCTCTGCGAGACAAACATCTGCCCAGGGGCCGCAGAGAGGAAGCTCCCCTCGGTGCAGAGGGAGAGCTGTGAGCGTCAGCTGCACGGGATGTGTGCGTGAAAAGCAGCATTTAATTAAATGAAGATAGTGTAAATGGAAATGTGCACCGGCTCGCCGTGTGCCACGGAGCGAAGGCGCTGCCAGGGAGCAGGAGTTCCCTGCCTGGCTCCTGCTGCCAGCAGGAACAAACTCCCTGCCCAGGCCCTGCCGCTTCTCTCTGTGTGCACAGACACATAAATAGGGGGATGTGTGTTTACCACGTGCTGTGATTTCTTAGGTGCTATAAATTTCGTGCCTCTTCCAAATATTTAAGCGCTCCTATGACCTTCTAACCAAAACAGCCCGAGTAAACTGCATGCAATCTATATGTGCAGGGGCTGCCAGAGAGAGCTAACATTTACCCAGAGCTGGGGCTGTTTATACTGCAGCAGCATGAAAAATGGCAAACACGGAGCAGAGAGGCTGCTCCCGGCAGGAAGGGACGGGAATCCGGGGAAGGGGTGGCCTGGGAGCGGGGCTGTGCCCCTGGGGCTGGGCTTGGGCACATCCCTGAGCGTTGCCCTGCATGTCCTGTCCCAGCAGAGTGCTCTGTCAGTGGCAGCCTGGGCCGTGGCTGATGCTGCGGCCACCAAACCCCCTGTGCTCCCAGTGCTGGTCACTGGGGGCAGCTCAGGCGAGGGCAGTCTGATTCCCCAGGGTGAGGAGCGGGGAATTATCCTGTCTCGTTCTGTTAAGTTAAAAGGAAAAGCACGAAACCGAAGTCTTACGTTTAAAATGTTGCTCGTGAGGCATTTTGAGCTCCCCCTCACCCGGCGGCAGAGGGGGCTGTGTGAAACCCCCCAGGAACCGGTGCTCTGGGATTTGGAACTGCGTTTGATATGGCTCTGCCCCTGTGCAGTGGCAGAAACAACGCCTGTTGGAGAACACTTAATAGGCATTAAATTAGATGTTAGACACGTAAGAAGGGACAGGACGTGTGTATTGACAGCGGTGGAAGCAAAAGGGATCAGCTTTCCTGCCGAGGGGGGAAGATTCCAGTCAGTCCAGTGTTATCCATGCGCTGCACTGAAACCAGTGCTTGGCAAACTGCAGCACTCCTGCCCATTCCTTGTTTTCCTTGGCTGTTTTGTTGGCTGAAGCTCTACCAGCTATTGGATAAAATCCTGACTTTTAAGTTAATGGAAGTTTGCACGTGCTGAGGTGTTGGGTTCGCCCTTTTCTGCTGCGAGTTTGTTCTTTAACCACTTGTCTGGATTGTGACCCTTCTCCGGGCTGGTATTCCCAACCCTGGATTTCTGGGCTAGGAACTGGTAAAGAAATGGGAGTTTTGTAGCAATTCCCTCCTAATCCAGAATGTATCCCCCTCCCTCTGCTCCCCACCTCCCTCCCTCCCAAACCAAGGAGCACCAGCTGCACGGGAGACAAGTTCTGGGCGAAAAGGTGGCACCAGGTAAGAGAATGGTTTTGCTTCTGCTGGTGTCACCTTCCCAAGGGGTTACTGGGAAAATGCAGAGCAGATGCTTTTGACCTGCCCTTGGAAGAGCAGCAGAGCAGAGTTGAGGTGCTGAGATGTTCTCTAGAGCAGGGCAGGCTTTGCACAGAGCGTGAGCTTTTCCTGTGGGGATCTGGGCATGGAATGGCCCAGGGATCTGAGCTTGGAATGACCCAGAGCCATGCTCAGCCTGGGAGAGAGCCGGGGTCCCACAGCAGCAGCTGAGCAAAAGCACAGATTCCGTGCAACAGGAACAAGAGACCTGGGAGGAATATATACAATAACAACAACTCTTTCCTCTGTAAGGAAAACAAGGCCATCCACCTCTTTCTTCCTCTCCTTGGGCTCCAAGCCCCACTTCTGAGCTGTGAATCTCTGTGGAGACACAGGTTTGGGTGCTGTGTGTGGAGCTGGTGCCTTCTGTGCTCCGTGAATGCCGGAGGAAGGCAAACCTGCCCCAGAGTGCAGCTCTCTGCAGCTGCCAGCAGTGCTGGCCAGCGCAGTGCTGAAATTAGGGACAAATAGGCAGGAGTACATTTTGTGCATGTCGTGTCTGCTGATGACTCAATATTTCAGCTAAACATATTTACCTGAATATTCATAGTCACTTTGGAGGTGGCTGCATCTCCTGAGCTCAGCTAATCACTTCAATTCTGGTAACGGCACCGCTTTGCTCCAGCCCCCGGCGTTGCTGCCTGTGGCCTTCGGCTTCCAAAAGCCCCAAGGCAGCAGCAACACACTTGACAAAGACTCAGCAGCTTGGCTGAGGTTTCCCTTTCCCTTGGAGGCACCAAACCCCGTTTGAGGCCTGAGGTCCCCGCGGGGGTCAGGGCAGGACTCCCTGGCAGTGGGAGCTCGGAGTGCAGCACCGAGGTCAGAGCTGGGCACTGAGTTTCCCCTCTGGGAGGGTTTTATCAGGGAACAGATGGGGCTGAGGTGCTGCAGAGTGTCAGTGTCACCTCAGCTAATCCTCAGTGAAGTTCTGAGGTTTCTCTGAAGGCTGTGGCTGCCAGCTCAGCCCCGCGCTGGCAGCAGGATCTGGGATCAGGGAGCCAGGAGTCTGTGGGGCTTTGCAGTAACAGACACGGCCCTGAGGGCTGCTTGGGGTATTTCATGTTTGAAAGGGAGCTGAAGTTCTTCAGAAAGCAAGAAGGAAAGTTAGAAATGGAAAACAAAGATGAACATAAAACCCCCACACTGAGCTTCTCCATTTGCTGGATTAAGGAACTTTAAGATGAAGAGTCAGGTGAGTCTTGGCCTCTTCTCCGAGGCCACCAGTGACAGGACAGGAGGAAACGGCCTCAGGCTGGACATCAGGAGGAATTTCATCCTGGAAAGGCTGCTCAGGCCTTGGAACTGCCCAGGGAGGTTTGGAGTGCCCATCCCTGGAGGTGCCCAAGGAAGGGCTGGAGGTAGCACTCAGTGCTCTGGGCTGGGGACCAGGTGGGGTTGGGGCACAGGTTGGTCTTGATGGTCCTGGAGCTCTTTCCCAACCTGGGTGATGCTGGGATCTGCTGTGTGCCTGAGGCACAGCTGCAGAGGGAATCCCTTCCCGCTGATCCCGGGTGCACGGAGCCGGTGTGTGACTGCGGGGCAAAGCCGCCCTGACGGGGGTGTCACCCGCGGCCCTTGCTCACTGCTGCTCACCGCTCGTGTTGCACAGCTAAAAATTATCCATAAGAAATCCAAAGGAACACTGGGCTTGGGCTTTCTCTTGCAGTGGCAGGATGGGATAGAGCTGGAGGTGCTGGATGTGGGGAGGGGGAGCGGGGGCACCGTTTCATCCCAGGCCATCCATCGGCACGGATCACTCGCGTGCCAGGCGCTGGATTCCTTCTGCCCAGACAGTCCCACAAAGGCAGATTTCCTTGGCTCAGGAGCAGGGGCTTCCAGGTGTGTGCCCAGACTTTCCTAGAATTTTAAAACCAAGGCTGATGAGCTGTCAGATAAACAATAATGCTGCTGTTTTAAACCTGTGTTTGCGCTTGAATGGGGGCTGATTTCCACTGGTGCTGCTGACTCCAATCATCCCAGCTGGACCTCAGGCCCTCCCAAACCTCAGAATTGGAGACAAAACTTTGATTCTTCCATCGACAGTTAAAAGCTGTGAAAATCTTTGCGATTTATATCACTAATGAGACTTTAACTATTTGATTTTTTACTTTTTTTATAGCTGCAGAGTTTATTTTTAAATCCCTGCTCTTTCAATAGCTTCACTGCAGTAACTGCTGAGGAAAATCACGTTGCAGTCGATACCAAAGCGCTTCGGAGCGGTGCAGAATGGGAACAGAGTGTCTGTGCCCTGCTCAGGGAGGCTCTGTGCCGGGGTTCCGCAGCAGGTTTGCCCCTGTGGGCAGCTGGAGCAGCTCCTGGCCCTGCCAGGGCTCTGTCCTGGTTCTGCAGTTGCCACCAGTGGCCTTGACAGCCCCGTCCCTCCCCAGACTGGCCTGGCTGAGCCCAGTGCGAGGGCAGAGCCCACCACGCTTCTGGAGAGATTTCTGCTGTTGTGGGAGGCAAAACCCTCTGTGATCCCAAATCCGGGGTGGTGTGGTCAGCTCCTGCCGTGGAGTGAAGGACTGGGCTGGCCTCAGCTCTCCCCGGCCGCATCTGGGCTGGAGCTGCTCTGGTTGAGGCACTTTGGAGCCTCTCAGGAGTGCCCAGGGCTGCTGTTAAACACGGACCAGGCTCTGAACCCGGCAGTGCTGGGAGGGCTCCCTTCAGGGTGTGGGGAACCTGGGCACCCCCAGGGTAGTGACAGCCGTGTGTGAGCTCCAGGGGTGGAGGAGGCTTCACTCAGCACTGCTGCAAAATAATTATATCAAAGAAAGGCTTGATGGACTTGCATGTGTGAATTTATTGGCAGTAATTTGCATTTTTCCTCATTAAGGGCTGATTATTCTGATAATAAAGAATAAACTTTGCCATCGAGCATCTCGAGGCTCAGCAGCCCTTAACTAAACATGATAATTGTCTTTGAAGCAGGTAAATGTTACTGCATATCACAGGAGTGCAGATTGGGGCTGAAGAGCAGATGAAGCTCATAGTGATGAGGAGCAAAACTGAAAATAAAAATTTTAGGATCTGTACGTTGCCAGCAGAGGACAGGCCTCAATCAGGGGGACTTGATTTTTCACCCTTCTTGTGCCATTTGCAATTTCTCACCCCAAAGGGGGAGTATCAGACAGTTTAATTGTCGGCTTGGTCTCAGCAATGGTCTCGTTCTTCCCATTTTCTGTGAGATTTTCACAGGAATAAACGTCCTTGTGGCAAAACCAACACGGGTTCCTAACGTGCGGCAGAAAAATGAGCTGTGCATGGAGGGGAGGGACAGCAGGCAGCAGCACCCAGGTGCTCCTGGCTCCTGCAGGGTCACAGCTTGGCCTGCACCAAGTGCCCGGGACAGGGCACCCCTCGGTACAAAAGGCTCTTTCCAGGAGCTGCCTTCCACCTGGTGCAGAGAAACTTCTGCCTTGGCAGCAAAAGGCAAGACCTGAGCAAGGTGATACTGAACCTCAGTGGCTGCTATAGCCAGTAAGGGTGATAAAATCTGATTTATAGTTAGTGATAGAAGAACTGCAGGGGCTCTGAGTGACGATTTAACGCTTACAGGGGCTGCACTTCCTGCCCCTGGAGAGCAGCACAGCCTTTACCCTGGCATGGGCTTGGCCTCCCCTCTCCAGGCCTGTGCCACCAGTGGGGATGGATGGAAAGATCTGGTGTTCTGGGCAGCTGGAAGGAAAGGGCTGCAACAGCCGCTGACACTGGCTTTAGTCCTGCTGCTGGAATTAACCCACACACAGCAAATGAAGGAAAATAAGTCTTTGAGGA
Source organism: Dryoscopus gambensis (assembly GCA_013389985.1). Classification (NCBI taxonomy): domain Eukaryota; kingdom Metazoa; phylum Chordata; class Aves; order Passeriformes; family Malaconotidae; genus Dryoscopus; species Dryoscopus gambensis. The sequence goes on along the minus strand of WEIT01009681.1, from coordinate 21,629 downwards.
AGGGCAGGAGGTTCCTGCCGGGGCCATGGGAACAGAGGAATTCTCTAGGAGTTAACGTTCAAGAAAGAGTCACGGGTTCTTTACAAGGGACCAGGTACCAAACTCTTGTGCTAAGAAATCCTAGAAAATAAGATTGCTTTATGCTGGTCATAGAGAAAAGGCAGATTAACCCTGCTGGACTGTGGAGCCAATACAGATTTACCCCCAGTGGCATTTTTCTGTTCCCTTCCCTGGAAAAAGCCGGTGCAGGCTGAGGTGAGGGTTTGATCTGCGCCCGGGGCAGCTGCAGGCCTGTCCTGCCCTCAGGGATGTTGCTACACTACAAATGCAGCCTCAGCTTTATTCTCTGGGAAGGCTGAGAGGTGTTAACACACCTGGAATGGATCACTTTAAATATTAAACTGGAGATGGGCTCCAGAGAGCTTTAGTGGGGAGTCCCTTCCTCCCCATCTCCATCTGAGCAGATCAGCCTGCTGGGCTGCCCAAGGGCTGTCTGGGCAGGGGCAGGTCCCTCTGCTGGGCTGTCCTGGGTCCCCTCGGGAGCACCCAGGGTGGGTGGACGGGCAGCGGGTGTCTGTCCATCCACCCCCTGGGCTGGGGAGGCTCTGACAGCAGCCTCGGGCCCTGCTGCTGGTGCCCCCCAGCCGGCTCAGCCCCTCTGCTCCGGGATCCGCCGCGGCCTCGGCAGGATGGGCACCGCCTCTCTCCGCGCCGAGCATCCATCGCCTGCCAGGGTCACCGCGACAACGGGCTCTGAATAATCAGCCAGGCCAATTAATTAGAGTGCTGGTGCTGCCCTGCACAGCTGAGGGCTCACAGCCACAGTCACCCCTTCCCACTCGGAGGGCGGGCAGGGAGAAGGAGCCCTGGGCGCATCCCTGGCTCGCTGATCGGCGGAGGCGGCTGCAGCGGGGCCGTTACACCACAGCGATGGTATCTGCAGCCTGCTGCTGCTGTGGTTGTGTGCAAACGGGTCACAGCAGCATCCTCGGGGTTTCACAGACCTGGTGGTTTCCTTTCCTCAAGAACCTGCCTTGCAGAGCAGCGATGCTGGCAAGGGGCAGGTGCACCCTGGAGCTGCTCGGGGCCCGGCCCTTCCCAGCCCCTGCTTGGGCACAGCCCTGCCCGAGTGCGGCCCCTCGGAGCCACGCGCGGCTTTGGGCTGGAAGGGGCCCTAAAGCCCGTCTGGTTCCCATGGCAGGGACGCCTCCCACTGCCCAGGCTGCTCCAAGCCTCATCCAGCCTGGCCTTGGACACTGCCAGGGATCCAGGGGCAGTCACCACCACCAAAATTTGTGTATTAGCAGCCCGTGGCTGCAGAGAGACAAAACAAATACTTGTGATGGAAAATGAGGTGACTAAAATGTGCAGCTAGACAAATATTTCCCTTCTCTGCACACTGAGCAGTTGTGATGAGCCCTGGTTATGGTCATTCTGGTGAGGCCCCTGGGTTTATTTCTGTGTACAACCCATTCCCCAATTCTGTTCTGAATTAGCTTAAACATTTGGTAAGGTCTTCAACTGCAAATATCTGATTTCTTATTCAATATTCAGAATTCCAAATGAAATAAATGATCTGTTTACATGCATCAGCCAGACCATCTGGTTCCATAGGAGAATTCAACAAAGAATCCATTAATTGTCATGCATGTTTATTCATCATTCTTAATTCATAATTCTTATAAATAATTAAATCAGAGGATCTTCTGCAAATAAACAAGCCAAGTGATTATTTTGAAGCTCCGACTTCCATACCTAAAAGAAAACAAAATTAATAGCTCATGTGAACATCCAAGAAAAGGAAAACATTCAATTTGGTGAGTACATAGAGCGCTATAATTTTCTGCAACCAGCTCATCCCTTTCATCTTGCATTTAAAACCATAATTACCATCGCCAGCAGAACATAGAGAAGGCAGCAGAAAGAGAAAACAAAGTATGGAGAGAAAGTGGGAAGGTGAATTATGTGAGAGCACCAGAAAAGACAATTTGTCTGTGCTCCTCTGGCCAGGCTCTCTCCCTGGCACGGGCGCTACCTCCGGGTATTTATAACCCCGTGCTGGGCATGATGCTGAAAGAATGAGCACAAATGTCCTTTGCTAAAGACCCTGGAGGATTAAAAATAGAGGGATGATTGTGGTCCTTGGAGGAAATTTTGAGGCACATCTAAATAGCATCCCTGCATCCCTACAGCCGCTGCAATCTGGGGTTCTTTCTCAGCCACTCCAAGCATTATTTCTGGAAATCAAGAGTCCTCGGGCACATAGTGCTTTCACTGTGAGTGACTTCAAGCTGGAAGATGTGATTCATTGGAGCTAAAATGTAATTTCCAGAATAGTCATCTCTCTCAGCTTATCTTCTGGGGGAAAGAGACATTTTGGCGTGTCAGCGGGTGAAAGGGCTGGGACCTGCTGCGCCGTATGGAGAGTGTTTTATTACTTTCACATTTCTTATTTTAACTTCATCGTCTGACACAGCCATTACCTTTTCAAGGACAGAGTTTTTAAAAGTATTGGGAGTCTTGTACCCAGAGAATACTGAGCCTCCTGTAATGTAAGACATAAATGTACCTAATGCATCTCTGGCTTTCCTGCCGAGCCTTGGAAATGACACGGCCGGGTTCATTATGGCCTGATGGTTTGGCTCAACTTCTTCCGCCAGCTTGCCGCAGTTTCAAAAACTGGTGTCTTTATTCTCACAGCAAAGAGGGGTACAAAATTGGTAATGATTTATGGGTGTGCCCCTCCGCTTTAATAATCTGAATTGGCACAGCGCCACAGATTGTTCCTGAGGGATGTTTTTTGAGGGGTCTGCATGGGCACATGGGGGTTGGAATTTTTGAAATCACATTATATATTAGACCAGTCTAAGCCTCTCACAGCATTGACAGACATCAACTCCAAGTCAGAGCTCAGACCTGGGCACTGGAAACTGAACTGCCTTTCCTGAGATTTTGGTTCAGAGCTCCCTCCATCCCTCTGGTACTTCATCTCTTCATTCCAAGAGTGAAAAATAGGTTTTTAGTCATCCAAAGCTGGCAGCTTCCTGTCCTGATGCCTAAAATCTGGGTGTGCTGTACCCCACAGTCTGTGGGTTCCTTTCCTTGCCATGGTGTTGAGCAGAGCTGCTGGGATGGGATGGACACCAGATTCCTGCCCTGCGCTGCCTGAGAGGGAATTCCTGTTGGATGATGCCCGGTAGAGGCCGTGTGAGCCACAGGTTGCTGTTCCCAGGTTCACAAACAGGAATCCTAAGGAGCAAGCACCAACCCACGAGGGCAGGCTGAGCCCTGGGCAGCTGGAGGAGGCTCCTCATTCCTTGGCATACAAACATGGTGACAGAGAATTATTGCTCTTCCCTGCTCTGATTCCTCTCGCTGTTCATGTAATACTGACGTGGTTGTGGATGGCCCTGAAATGGGAGAATGGGAACCCCTGGGGTTTTGTCTGTGACCCTCCAGGCTCAGCTTTGGGTGTGGAAGAGAAACATTTGTAGAAGAGGCAGAAGGGAAGGGCTGAGCTGCTTATTTTGTTTTTGCTAAAAATCAGAGAATCCCAGAATGGTTGGGAGGGACCTTAAATCCCATCCAGTGCCACCCCTGCCATGGGCAGGGACACCTCCCACTGTCCCAGGCTGCTCCCAGCCCCGTCCAGCCTGGCCTTGGGCACTGCCAGGGATCCAGGGGCAGCCACAGCTGCTCTGGGCACCCTGTGCCAGGGCCTGCCCACCCTCCCAGGGAAATGTTCTCCCCTGCTCTGTCTCCAGTGTCTCCAGCACTCCCTGCTGCACCTTTCCCGAGCAGCTGCTGAGAAAAAGTCAGGAAAACTTGTCCTGGAGCTTTGTCAGGCGAATGGGTTCGGCAGGGGCGTCTCGTGGTGGCTGCTGCAGCCGGGAGAAGCGGTTCCCGTGTGCGAGGCGCAGGGCTGGAGCGGACCCGGCGCGGGTTTTGGGGAGGCTCCTGCAGCCCGGGCGGGCGCTCTGTGCCACTGCCGTGCCCCTGCCCCGGGCTGCCGGGCTCTCCTCTCCTCAGGCGGATCCTGAGCCGGGGCTGTCCCCGCTCCCTGATAGCCATCAGCGATGTCTGGCTGCCGAGCATCCTCCTCCTCCCCTTCCTCCTCCTCCTCCTCCTCCTCCTCCTCCCGGCGGGCCGGGGCAGGTGGAGCCCGGCTGCGGTTTAACCACGGAGCCCCCGGGGTTGCTGCGCTGTCATCTGCTGCTCTCGGGGTGACTCATTCCACGACTATGTAGGCATTCTATCCACTGTGGTATTACTGGAAAGTTCTTTCCGCAGAGGCTTGGAATATAAAACTGAAAATATTCTGATTGTAAACTGCCTCAGATACTGCCGAGCCTGTTGTAAAAGCAGGGCCTGTCTGTGCAACAGTAATTCCACAACTGCAGCAGCAGGAGTGAGCGCTGAACTCGCTCCTGCTCCCATGTCAGTGTTCTTGGTACTGCCAAAATTGAGATTCTCATCACAGAGGAGTTGGGAGGCTGCCTTCCCCTCACATTTAATTCTTTTCTAGTTGAAAAACAGTCTTTTAATGTGCTACTGCTGGGAGGTTTGGGTACTTTCTCCAAGATTATGACAATCCGAGAATTTTGAGGATGTGGGTGGTTATAAACTCTCCCTTGAAATGTGCCATAAAGCAGCAAAGGAAGCCAGAATTCACATTATTTCCTTGTTACACCCTACAGGAGCTGTCATCCAAGGGGTATATGGCTGTTGAATTAAAATTTAGCTGAAGAGATTTCAGCAGCACTGGTGGTTTCTTTTTGTGGCTTTTACACTGGTTTCTCTCTTCTGCCCCTGTTGGGTTTCTGAGTTTTCCATCATTAGCTGGCTGCACCCTCCTCTTTAGGGGTCCATCTCCAAACAGGATGTTTTTCCTTTAAGAAGGATTTCCCTGAGGAGCAGGTTTCTCTCTCAGGGTTTCTAGTCTGTAGCTGCAATGTCTCGAGTGTTTTCCCTCTCCCTGCGAGCTCCTGGCAAAGTGAGGAGCTTTAAAACACAAATATTTATGGACGAGGCAGTGTTTGGATTAGGCAGTGAAGAGTCTGGATCAGCTGCTTTGCTTATCTGGTTCAGAGGAAGACTCTGAGGAGCCCTGGCTGTGCTCTGAGACCGTCCCAGCTTTGATTCCACAGCACAGGCTTGCCTAAAGAGCCACCCAAAGGAAGAGAGGCTCATTTTCCAGGAAGAATTTCTCCAGGGCAGGGAATATCAGGCATTGGCAGGGGCTGCCCAGGGAGGTTTGGAGTGCCCACCCCTGGAGGTGCCCAAGGAATTCCTGGATGTGGCACTCAGGGCTGGGGACAAGGTGGGGTCAGGCATAGCTTGGGCTCGATGACCTTGGAGCTCTTTTCCAACCTCCGCGATCCTGGAATTCCGTGATTTTACAGCTTCCTGCAGACATGCAGCATTTGGCACCATTTCTCAGCTCCCTGGCAATGCGGCCCTGCCTGGGAGAAAAGGTTATTAATGCGGAGAGTGATGGATTCAGGAGCTCCTGGGTGCCAGGGGCTGTGCTGGGCCCCAGCAGGTGACAGGGCCCCGGGGCACAGCAGGACCGGGCACTGGGGAGGGAAAGGATTCCTGGCCCCGGGTCCCACCAGAACGCAGCCAAAAAGCCTCTGCGCTTCAGGAAGTGATTTATATTTGTTCCCTGGGTAAACAGAGAACCCAACCAGGCTCTGCCAGTCCAGCACCTTTCAGGCACAGTTAAATTAACTTCTAGAAAAATAATAAAAATAATGGCCCAGCCTAATGAACGCCTGAGGAATTCTATAAAAGGCCTTGTGACACCTGCATTAATACCAAATGAGTTCATTATGATTAATGTTATTAAAATAAATGTCATGGCGATGAATAATGGCCTGGCCATTATTTTAAAGTGTTGCCACTGGATCTATAAAAGCTCATGAGTCAACTGGGGAAGGAATTCTGCACGTTCATGTCCAAAACCTGTGGGGAATTCAAACTTTTCTGCAAAAATAGCCCCAAAAATAACATGGAAGGCTGTGTGAGTTCCCTGAAGGACAGAGCGTGCCCTGGCTCGGGCAGGGCTGGTTTTCCTGTGGCTCAGAGGTGGGATGGGAGGATTTCTGACCTGGGAATTTCTTGGTGCTTGAGGATGATTCCAGAATTGTTTGTGCTGGTTTGTGTTCGGGCTTTTATCAGGCCAGGTTTTTTTTTTATTCTGCTGTTTTTAGAGGGGGATTATCTTCCTGACTTTCAAAGCACAGCACAACAGTTTTACAAACAGCACAAACTTGTCCTTACAAAAAAGAAAAGGCTAAGAATGAAAATATTTATATTAGTGACAAGTAAAAGTAACTATTTTTGGTGGGTTTTACCTATGCAAATCTTTTTAGCAACTTGTGAAGCCTTAGGAAAGATGTTCTTTAGAATCTTGATTAAAATCTCAGCTGGAATAAAATATTTAGCAAAAAGATGTTTCCCTACTCTTCAATTGCTCCTTAATTAATCATCTTTGTTAACTGGCTGGAAGACATCCTGCTTCATTTTTCCTTTTTGGTTTAGGATAATGTATGTAAATTAATTTGGGATTGTATAATCCAATCATAAAAAATAAACCCCAGCCTTGCTGCCACTGTCAGCATGTCAGTGGGATAAAAGGGAGCCGTGCTGGTCCTGGTGCTGGGGGACAATGACAAGCAGTGTGGTGGCACCAGGCTGGGACAGAGGGGCCATAAACTGTCCAATAAAACTAACAGGAACCTGAGGAAAGAGATTGATTGATTGATTGATTAATTGATTGATTGATTGATTGATTGATATCTGACTCCAAGTGTTGCCAAACCAGCGCAGTAAAGTTTCTGAGGTGTGTTTTGCCAGGGAGTTAAAATCACCAGGTGTGCAAGAAATGTAATGGGGAGGGAAAATCTATGTAATTGCTATAATTATTTTTGAAGCAGTGAATGCGCCCAGCCACAGAACTATTTCAGCTGTGGTGATGTAAGGTCCAATTAACAGAATGACACTGGGGAAGAGGTGTAAATCTGCAGCGTTTCCATTTCACTGCCGTTGGAGCTGTGCTGCAGGGACAGAGCCACGGCCGGGCTTGGCTGGGCAGGGCTGGGGTTTGGGCTGCCCCGCAGGACCAGAGCTCCGAGGTGGGCCGTGGGGCTGAGCTGGCAATTGGACCTGATGATCTCCAGCCTTACCAGTTCTGTGATTCCATCTCAGGGCTACACGAGATCGTTTCACAAAAATTCCAGCTCAGCGCTCAGAGGTGCCCACAAAACCTGCAGAGGTTGGGAGTGGGAAAGCCAGGGAAGGATGAGGATGGAGACCAACACTGTTTTAACATCGAAACACACGCGTGCACTTTGTTGTTGCCAGGGCCTCAAACCTCCTAATTTCTGAGGAGGTGTTTAATTTATTTTCCTTTTAAATTAAAGCTTTAATAGGAATGACTCACCCAGCCCTGTTTACCAAAAGGGTTTTGCTCCTGGGCCGTGTTCCTGTGGATGTTGCAGCCGCTACTGGCGGCGAGGGGGATGCTGTTACTGCTGTTTGGGGGCTGAGAAAACCAACTGACTTCGGGTCTGCAGACCACAGAGAGAAGCCCCACACGCTGACGCGCTGGCAGTGCGTGCACCAGCAGGATGAGACCGAGAGGAGGAGGACTGGGGCTGGAGATGCAGTGATAGGCTGTGAGCGGGTGCAGCCGCGCTGGTGGTTGCCAGATCTGAGTCGCAGTTTCTTCCCCTGTGATTTCTTGACTCTGCAGAAACATTAAACACAGCTCAAGGATGTGGCAACCCCCCTTATCTCGCCGCTGTGCTCCGGCAGGGAGGGCTGGGTCTGTGCAGATGCAGACAGCTGTGTGCGTGCCGTGCCCCCGGCCCGGCGCTGGGAACCAGGGAGAGCAGAGGAGAAGGAACAAATATTCACGTTTCTGGTGCTGTGCCAAAACTAGAGGTTGATAATTTAATCTGCCGGCTCACAGCTTGAGAGGCTACACAAACATCCCCCTTTCTTCCACACACGGGGTGGATCATGCTGCCATGGGTGCTGGGAAAGCCCAAGGAATAAATAGGCTCCCTGCAGATATTAAATGTGATGGTTGGCATTCAAACCCAGGTCAAATATCTCATTCCTCGGCTTCAGCACTGCAATATCTCCAGTTATTTCTGATTTATGCAGCTGCCATAAACACTCCTGCCCACGGAAACGTGCGGAAGTCACGCTGAGACCTTTGGGGACAGCCAGGGACATTTCTCCAAGCTGGAGCTTTTTGATGGAGCACCAGATCCCTTTATGTGCCTCCTCTGGGAGCCATTTGGCACCTGACACCAAAACTGCCATAAAGCTGCCACCTGTGCGGGTTGTCTGCAGGGGGAGGCACCCAGTGACCCCCGCGTGCCCTGCCCCGCTGTGCCCGGGGACGCCTGAGCTGCAGCGCCGTGGGCCCAGCGAGGAGAGGGCTCCGCTCACACCGAGCACAGCAGGGACAGAGCTGCAGCTCCCGACAGCGGCGTGGGGCGGGCAGGAGGTGCCCGCGGGGCTGAGCTCCATCCTCTGCTCCATCCCGGTGTCCTCTGCTCGAATCGGAGCTTTGGATGAGCAAACAAAGTTTTTCCAGGCACGGGCTCTTTCCTGCCTTAAACCAGGGTATAAAATCTGGTGCTGCTTTTGTGCATTCAGTGCTGCCTGCCTGCCCTTACATGGGTTTCTTTACAATTTCTGGTCACGCAAGGAGCTGCATGGTTTACAGGCAGGATTCGCAGGAATGCGGCTCTGCCGCTGCCGAGCAGCTGGAGGACAGCCTTAAATAAAACAGAATCCTCCCCACAAGCTGTTTCATGTTATCATGACGGCTGGGAGATAGAGAGAAATCCTTCCTGACCTCTGTGGCTCTGTTGGCAAGCAATGGCAGGTCCCTGCCAGGCCTGGACTCAGGTTCTTTTAATATTTCCGAAACTTTGGGAGCATCCCTCCCTCCTCGTGCACATGACTAAGTACAAAGGGAATTTAATCTTCCCTCACAGCTCCATCTTCAGGGTCTGACTTTCATGTTCTCTTCGTAGACTGTTCCTGCAGCCTCCCTGCAAAAGGCAGAGTGCTCTGCACACCCAAACTGCTCCCAAATTCACCCCAAAACGCATCACCCAAGCCTGACTGAGGCTGGCAGAGCTCTGGAGCTCTGACATCCCATGACACGAATTCCCAGCTGTGCATACAGGAGTGGGATTTCTCCTTGGGAGGGGTGTGGGTGTTATACTGTGCTGCAACTTCCCAGCTTCCAGGTGTTCTTAACAGGGAAAGGGTATTTTCCTCGGCTCAGGGGAATGACCTGCACGGTGCCAGGCCTGTGTTTAGGCAGCTCTGGGCTGTTGGTGAGCCTGAGAACCCCCCATCACCTCGGGTTCCTCCAGTCCCAGCCTGTGCAAACCAGAGAGAGATGATGGACTACCCTGAGAATAACACCTGAGAGATTTTTGGTTGCTCCCGACCCAAACGTGTCCTCCTGATTCCTCACAGCTTTGGTGCCGTACTCGTGGGGAGCGAAGCCACTTCCTCTGCAGCCCGGGAAGCCTGGGCAGGACACAGAGCACAGTCCCCGGGATCTCTTCATTTGCTCAGAACTACCTCAAGATGATTTTTTTAGAGGTAGTTTTGGGATTTTATTTCCCTTTTCAGGGCCCCCAAAGTGGATGTGCCTAACCTCATATTGCAGTTATTGGACACTTAAAGGGTGCACAAAGACGTTTTACCAGGGGCAGAATGGGAGGAGACATTAACAAATCTATCACTTCATGTCCTCCAAACGGTGGAAGAAGCTCTGCATACGTTCAGCTCTCCGTTCTGCTACTGACAGGAGATGATGAAGAAATCACTGAGCTCCAGGTGGAGATGGATGAGGGAGAATGTTCTGGTGTAAGAGTTGGGAGTTAAGGATAAGCAAAACAAACTTTGAAATTAAGGTACCCAGCAGAACTAAGGCGAAAGCGGGGTGGAAAGAGGCTCCCACTCCGAGAGCATGTGCAGTTTTTGGACTGATTCGACTAAATTGAGTTGAACAGGCTCTTTTAGACTCGGTAATTCAACACAGGCTGCTGCTGGTGCTTGGTAAAATTCCTGCCCAGAGCTTGGTAGGATGAGGATGCAGGGCAGGGCGTGGAATGAATCGTTCTGTGTCGCATATGGATAACCGAAAAACCAGCAGGGCTGAGAGCAGCATGGCTGGGAGGGCCCGGGTGGAGCAGCACCTGCTCATCCCACGGCTCCTCCCTGCGCCAGAGCCAGCCCGGGCCGGGGCCGCTCCAGCTCCCCCCTCGCAGGCGGGCTGGGAGCAGAGGCACCGCGGTGGGGTTTGCCCCGGGCTGCAGGCTCACAGTGCTCCGAGCATGGGGCAGCTTCTCCAGCCTTCCTTCCTAAAACATTCGTGCTCCCACAGAAGCCAGTGGCTTTCCTCATGCCTGATCTTTACCAAATTCAGTCAAGCATGGGTGTTAAGTGTTTTGCCGCTTGCAAACCCTTTCACACACCTCTCCTTTTAGGTTTGCAGGGCTCTTAATGAAGTGTGGTAACAAAGTTCAAGCTTTTTGGAGAAGGTTTTGAGGTCCTGCTGCCAGCCCAGAGCACGGCGTTCGCAGTGTGTGAGCTGCGGTGCTGGGCTCACATCTCAGAGGTGTGAGCCCCCCAGCAGCTGGGGCAAAGGGAGCTGCTCACACTCTGGGGCACCCCTGTTCCCCCTCAGTGCAACAGCTGAGCAGCTGGAGCTGGGCCAGGCAGGTTTAGGTTGGGTCTCAGGAAAGGTTCTCCCCCCAGAGGGTGCTGGGCACTGCCCAGGCTCCCCAGGGAATGGGCACGGCCCCGGGGCTGCCGGAGCTCCAGGAGCTCCCAGGAGTGCCCAGGGTGGGGTTGTTGGGGTGTCTGGGCAGGGCAGGGGCAGCACTGGGTGGTCCCTGTGGGTCCCTTGGAGCTCAGGAGATTCCCTGAGCCCCGAGGCTGAGCAGGGCACAGCCTGGCAGCGCTGTGACCGCCCCGAGGCTGCCACGGCCCCGCTGTGGTTTGGCCGCTGCTGGGCTGTCTAGACAAGCCTTCGAGAGAGCCACGTTCTGGTTCCCATTTGATTATGAGACAGGCTTTTTCATCTCTAATGTAAACATGCCCGAATAGCATAACTCTGCTGTGGCATTTCTTGTACAAAAGCCCCTTTTTTGGAAGGAGCTACTCGATTCATGCATTTCCATTCCCCACTACGGATATAATTTCATCTTTCCCATTTAGGCATTAGGTTTCCTGAAAAAAAAAAAAAAGGGTGAGGTGAAAATGCTGAGCCCCTCAGAAAGTGCTTGTATTTAGCAAAGAGCTGCAGCTGTGCAAATACGAGGCTTTGCCTGGAACAAGTGAACTGAAATCCACCTGGTGTCGTCGCTCCCAGCCCCAGGCTCTGTCCCCCCGGCAGGGGCTGGCACAGCCCGTGCCACCACCAGAGCTCCTGCAGGACGGACGGGACACCCGGCTGGCTCTGAGGGAACCAGGGCTTTGCCCAAGGCCCTGGCACAGGGTGCCCAGAGCAGCTGGGGCTGCCCCTGGACCCCTGGCAGTGCCCAAGGCCAGGCTGGACGGAGCTGGGAGCAGCCTGGGACAGTGGGAGGTGTCCCTGCCCGTGGCAGGGGGGGGAATTAGAGGATTTTTAAGGTCTTTTTCCAGCCAAAGCATTCCATGATTCCGTGAAACAGGACAAGTGAGCACCACACCAGCGCAGGGCTCCGTGTGCTCCCAGGCTGGCAGCCAGGCCAGGGAATGTTTCTGCTCCCTGCTCAGACCCCTGGATAAACTCAGCAGCTTCTCTCCACAGAGGGTCTGAAATGGGGTAACTGGGCTGCATCATCGGGAACTTAAGAAACGAGAGATTTTCATTTTGAAATGGGCTCTTTTCCAAGCATTCCAGTTTGGGGGAAATCTGCTCTCTGCAGCTTTTCCGAAGACTTTCTCTGCTCTTCTGCTGCCCATCCTGCTCTTGTTTAGGAAATTTGAATGGTGTTGAATTCCCTGCGTTATTGAACAGCCCGAGCGTGTCTTGGCCCTAAGTGAACATATGGTAAAATCCAAGACCAGTCAAGGAAAACACAGGAATTCTCCGTTTGTGAGGAGGGACAGCCCTCACCTTGCTGTGTTCCTGGGAGATTGGAAGATGTCCAGGCTCTCCCAGCCCTGTCCAGCAAGACCCTGTCTCTAGGTGGGCTCAGCTGCACAATGCATCCCCCACTTCGGTGAGCCTCCCTTTGTTTATCCACTCAAGAATGCAAAAATAATTCTGTGAGATAGCTATAAATTCAAACATAAAGACTTTCATTGAGCAAGAAAAAGAAATTAAGGTTATGAAAGATCAGAATAAAAAATTTTAAAAGTCTGTGGTATCACTGCAGGACAAGGAGTTATTTGTCAGCTTCCTCACTCACAACTCAGAAATTGGTTTGAGGACTGAAATGCAGCACAACACCAAAACTGCTGCAGGTGCTTTTCATAAAAGCAACATTTAGTTACGGAGTTATTGGATCCTGTCTGAAAGGGCTTTTAAAATACTTGTTACCCAGTCCTACCTCTAACAGTGTTGTCATTGTGCCTAAATATTTTTTTTCCATTAGATTATCCATGTTCATGTCAACAAACCCCAGAAACTAAAATTATTCATTGCACAGAATCCCAGGATGGTTTGGGTTGGGAGGGATCTTAAATCCCACCCAGTGCCACCCCTGCCATGGGCAGGGACACCTCCCACTGTCCCAGGCTGCTCCAAGCCCGTCCAGCCTGGCCTTGGGCACTGCCAGGGATCCAGGGGCAGCCACAGCTGCTCCTCCAAGTTCAGTTTATCTAGTCCTGACCACTCACAAGAAAGAATTAAAAAAAAAAAAATTAAAAAAAAATAATAGTACTGCAAAGCATTTGTCATCAGCAGGGCAGGAAGTGGAGCCGTGTTCTGTCAACAGCAGCGAGCTCTGTGTGAGGAAAAAGCTCCCCAAGTGCCCTTGGGGTCTGAGTTTAATCCCTGTATTTGTATCAGGTTTAATAGGGAGATTTATATTGGGCACCAAATGTTAAAATTACCTAAACTTGAAAGGCCTGCCTATGAAATGAGTCGGAATAGATTCTCCGTGGAAGTTACTGCAGTGCCAATAAGGATTAATTAAAACTCAAATGTTCTTCATTGTGTGTTAATTGAGGAATTGTTATTCAGTCAACCTTCTTGGTTTTTCTCTGTGTTAAATAATCATGGCAGTATTTCACCTAGTCTCACTGTTTATTTAACCAATTAATTAAGGGAGGGGATATTCTGCATTTATTAGTATTTTAATTGGAGAATTTTATTCCCGGTGGCCTAAACATCTACACATGTTCAGGTTTGGTGTTTAGCTTTCTTATCTTTTAAATGACCAATGTTCCTGATTGTACACACTACAGACTGGAGGAAAAAAGCTTTCAAGTGCTCTGCACAATTGAACTTCATTAGAGCTGGAAAACCAGGGGCCAGGTTTCCATCTCAGCTGTGCTCATGTCAGACAAAGTAATTCCCCACTAAATAATGGATTTGCTTTGAGTTGGTTCTGGTATCGAGATGAGAGTTTGGCCTCTGTCACTTAAATAATTAGAGGGCACGTTGTGTAATGGTGTTTAAGAGTTCAAAGCATTTTATTTAATGATTATTAATTTATAAAAGGTCAGTTTATAATGTATTCACAGTTTAGTTGGTGCCGCAAAATTCAAAGCTCCATAGAGAGCCCTTTTGGAGGCAAAATGTGAGAGAATCCTTACCACAGAAGGACAAAATTCCCAGGTTTGTGGGGGTTTTTTCCTGTGGGTGACATCACCACTTGTCCCATCCCTGGCAGTGCCCAAGGCCAGGTTGGACACTGGGGCTGGGAGCAGCCTGGGGCAGTGGGAGGTGTCCCTGCCATGGCAGGGGTGGGGCACTGGGTGGGATTTGAGGTCCCTCGCAGCCCAAACCATCCTGGGATTCTGTGATGTTATTTTAAAAAATAAACAAACAAACAAAAACCAACCAAACAAAAACAAACAAAACCACAAACAAACAAAACCAAACACACAAAAAAGAAACCAACCAGCTTGTGGGGTCCTGCAAAATCACAGATATTTGCAAATCTGAAATGAATTCAAGCACTTCAATATTTTTCTCACCTTCCCTTCCCTACCCTCTGCTGGGAAGCAGAAGGCAGCAAACACCAACCCAGGTTTATGCTGACACTTGTTATTCTCTGTGTTCTTTTTTCAATTTCCATCTGCAGTCACCCTACAAATACGTTTTTCCTCCTGACTTCACCAAGCTTTCTTATTTCTTTGGGGAGATCAAGGTAGAGATATTCCAAATAAAGTAAGACCTTATCTTGCAGGGAACAATATGAAAAACACAAAAGCATGTCCAGTGTCTCTTTGTTTCTCCACACCAATGCTGAGTGATTTATAGCCACAATTCTTATTTCCCTGACATGTAAAGTGGCTTTAGATGAAAAATTTGGCAAAATAAATGTATTTTTTCCTGTAAAATTAAAGATTAATGTAAATTTTTTTAAAGCACATATTCCAGTCAGAGTTCCTGATTTAACAATTAGGATGGGGTTCCATAAACCTCAGTCAGGGAAGCCCTGAGGTGAGTGCTCAGCTCCCACTGGTTTTGCTGGCGTGGGAACACGTGGTTGAAGCCGGGTCACTGCGATGAACACAGAAAGTCAGACCAGCAGGCGCTGCCCCAGGGCAGTCTCAGGTGAGCTGATGTCACTGACACTGGAATTTCTGGCTCTGCTCAGCAGAGGGGTCAGGGCAGCCCTTCCCAGCCGTGTCTCAGCTGAATCTCTGTGGGCCGTTTGTCTTCCTTACCCTGCCCGGAGGATTTCCTCAGCGCCTGCCACTGCCTGGCTCTGCAGTGGCATTAAATGTTCTGCAAACAGCCCCGGGGCAGAAGCACTGAACGCTCCGCAAAGGAGAAGGGCTCGTGCCAGGCAGGAAAAGCCAGAGGTGTCAGAAAAGACCTGGTGACAGAAGATTAAGCGAAGGAAGAGCAGAGAACAATCGTGACAAAATCTGGGAGGACTCTGCTCTGCTCTGCTGTTCACGGCACCGTGGGGAGCCGTAAGGGCCTGAGCTCACTGTGACTGAGTCCTGGCAAATAACCAGAACTGAACATTAGGGGGAATCATGATTGGAGGTTTTTTAAAGAGGGGGAAAAAAATAATCCTGTTTTATCCATCTCCCAGTGCCCATCCATCCAGATTTGCTCCTTGGAGACCACTCTCACTGTCTGGGTAATGGCTTTCCCTAAAAAACCCTCTTCCATGGAAACACTGTCAAACAAGGACAAGTTTTGGGTCCATCAACCTTGACAATGTCCTCTGACATTATTAGCTGAATTCATCAGCTATTAATGACAGCAAGATATATAGGATATACTCTGGTTAGCACTGGGGAAGACTTTCAATTCACTCCCAGCTCTATTTATTCATTTAGGCTAAATGGAGTTATTAAAGGTCGTGACTTCATTTCCAAAGTATCAGGTGAAAATACTTCCCGATTTGACAAATAGAGGACACCACTTGCAATAAAAATAAAGTACTATCTTCAATAATTTCTTTGATTTTAAAAGATATTTCCTCAAAGTTTTTCTTTTATGAACTCAATCCAGGTGGGGCCTGGAGAAGCGAATTATGGTGCTTAGTACTCAAAGGAGGGAAGTCGATGCCAGTAATGAATTTGGGGACTTTGGGTTTTCAGAGAATGGCAACAAGATTTCCCTAACGCTGACTGGCATGGGAAACCTGGAATATGATAACCCCCACGTGCAGAGGGGTTTCACAGCAGAGGCTGTGATTTTGTTTGTGATCTGAGATTTACCAGTGAAACACCAGTGAGTCACTGAGGAAAAAAATCCCCTCTGCCCTTAAGTTCCTTAAGGAGCATCTGCACTCGCTGCCTTTTACCTGTGGATATTCCTCCCAAGTGCTTTTGGGCACTGCAATACAAATTACAGACACTGCAGTGGTGAAGTTTGATTCAACCTTTTTTTCCCCCAGCAGGAATCTGGGAAGCCATCTGCAGCACTGGCTTCTGCCAGAGCAGGGGTCACCTTGCGCTGGCCTGTAACCCAGCTCCCAGCACCTGGAGAGACGAATCCCTAAATCCAGCCAGCGTGGTGGGGCTGCCCCAGTGAAGATTCCAGCCTGCCTTCCATGGGACGGGAGCTTCCCAGCTGAACTCGGCTGCCAGCCTTCTCCAGGAGCTCCCAAAAAGAGATGGAGCAAGAACAGAGGGGTTGAGTGCTGACCTTGCCAGGAGAGACCTGGCCCGGGTGAGGACCAGGATCTCCTCAGGTGGAAACAAACCCCTGTGCCCAGGAGGAGCTGGAAGGGCTGCGGGAGGATCCTGGGAGGACTGAGCTCGTGGCACCTGGGATTTTACAGGATCCCTGAAGGATGACGGACAATGTGTCTCCAGGTGTAACCAGACATTCAGGTAGGATGGATCTTAGTCCTACTTTCTATGCTGAAAAGTGGCTGATAAGAACAGAAAATGCTCCTGAGTCCCAGCTGGGTGAGGCTCACTCCTCACAGGCAGCTCGGAGCGCTGGGCAAGCTGCCCAGGTCAGGAGAAACAGCCCCCCAAGATCCCCATGTGCTGCCCTGCCCACAGGCTCCTCGGGCATAGCTTGGATAAATATCCCTGCTAACCTGACACAGCACAGCCCGCAGACCCCCCGCTTTGCTGCCTGTGGAAGTGGAAAATGTTCACTGAATAATTTTGCTCATGTTGTATGAGAAAACTTCGGGTCCCCCAAAGGGAATGTGGAAGAGTTCTGGTTGAAGTTCGGTTCCTCCCCTGCTCAGGCAGGGGTAGAGGGTGGTGCAGGTCGGATTGCAGGGTCCCCCCACCACAGGCAGGCTCCTTCTGGGAGCACAGGAGCTCACCTGCTGCTCTCGGAGCTGCAAAGCAAATGTTTGTGGGAAAAACTGCTTTGAGAACATCCAGGCATGTGGGCAATGCCAGATGTTGTGTGCGCTGCATCAGATCGGGATAAAAGGGTGCTTTAGACAGAAAATAGGTCTGTGTGAGATGAGCAGAATGCCAAAATAACACAAAAGCCCCTTTGTGAGCCTTTATCCAACAGGCTGGGGCTCTGTGCACCTTCATTTTGTTGGAGCTGTGTATTTGGTTCTCCAAACACTGTAATACAAGAATCAAGCTGAAATCAATCACATCATCTTCCTGTAGCTGCTATTTCCCATGAGGAATCCTTACAGTTATTGAAGCAAGGAATTAATTTGGGAAGGAGGCTGCGGTCTTGGAACGTGTCCGGGCACCACGGGCACGACAATGGCAAACAGAACCTCCTTCCTCCAGGGTGCAGTCCACGGACGTTACCAGTGGCATGGGATGGTGTAAATAGGGATGAATTAAAGGTCCTGGTCCGAGCTGGTGGCTTGGAGCAGGACCAGCCCAGCTGCAGAGGCACACGATGTGCTCTCTGCTCGTTTGCTGTGCGCGGCCGGGCCGAGCGGCCGGGCGGCTCTGCCCTCGCTGTGCTCCTCTGGACACTCAGGGCTCGGAGACAGAGATTACCGAGCTCTTCCCTGCTGCTCTGGCTGCTGGATAGAAATGGTCTGGTGAGTCCCAGCTCGCCCTGGCAATTTAGAATGGAAATTGCATCTTCCAGCTGGGTCCTGGAGAACAGCGAGATAACCAGAGGCACAACAGGCGGGAGAAGTGGGGGCTGTGTCCCCCCCTCCCCACGGTGCTGCAGCAGGGGGGCTGCCCCAAAGGCATCCTTTGGGGCGGGTTGGAGTCGGTGATGCCTGGATTTTGTAATGTTCTCTATTTTTCTTTGGCGGTGACAGAGCAACGTTTAATCTCAGGGATCTTGGTTTTGCGGGGAGCAGCTGGAGCACGGCGAGGTGGAATGCTGCGCGTGGTGCTCTGCGGATCCATCGCACAGCCCAGGACCCGAGCCGTGGGGCTGGCAGG
The DNA here is from genome assembly GCA_013389985.1 of Dryoscopus gambensis. NCBI lineage: Eukaryota > Metazoa > Chordata > Aves > Passeriformes > Malaconotidae > Dryoscopus > Dryoscopus gambensis. The sequence continues at coordinate 3,623 of WEIT01009681.1, read as the reverse complement.
GTGGCCACAACCTTTCTGTGCGGAGATCCGTGAGGGATCAGCTCTGCTGCAGGGGGCTGAAGCTGCCTGAGGGCGCGGGATAGGGGCCAGGGCTGAGGGAGCACCAGGATCTGAGGGAGCACCAGGAGCTGAGGGAACACCAGGAGCTGAGGGAGCACCAGGAGCTGAGGGAGCACCAGGAGCTGAGGGAACACCGGGAGCTGAGGGAGCACCGGGAGCTGAGGGAACACCAGGAGCTGAGGGAACACCAGGAGCAGGAGGCGCGCAAGGCCTTTGGCCGACCAAGCGCTACAGCAATGGTTCATGCTCAAACACGATCCCTTCTCCCTTGGAATGAGGGAATGATGGAGGAACAAAACAGTGGGATCATCGGGGGATCAGCACCAGCTCACAGGGCTTGGGAGTCGCCTCATTCCACAGCTTCTCCCTGAAAGGAGATGCCTGGCACGGGCTGCTGGGGGAGCTTCACTCGCCCTGTGGGATGTAGTTTCTCCCTCAGGGATGTAGCCTCCACTTTAGGAATGGAGTTTCTCCCTCGAGGATGTTCTCTCTCCCTTTGGGATCAGCCTTTAGGCCTTTTAAAAAGGAGAATGTAAATTAAATATATTTTCGAATTCCAGCCTTGAGTTTCTCTAGGCTACNAGAACCAGGAGCTGAAGGAACACCAGGAGCTGAGGGAACACCGGGAGCTGAGGGAGCACCAGGAGCTGAGGGAACACCGGGAGCTGAGGGAACACCGGGAGCTGAAGGAGAACCAGGAGCTGAGGGAACACCGGGAGCTGAGGGAACACCGGGAGCTGAAGGAGAACCAGGAGCTGAGGGAACACCGGGAGCTGAGGGAGCACCAGGAGCGGGAGGCGTGCGAGGCCTTTGGCCGACCAAGCGCTACAGCAATGGTTCATGCTCAAACACGATCCCTTCTCCCTTGGAATGAGGGAATGATGGAGGAACAAAACAGTGGGATCATCGGGGGATCAGCACCAGCTCACAGGGCTTGGGAGTCGCCTCATTCCACAGCTTCTCCCTGAAAGGAGATGCCTGGCACGGGCTGCCTGGGGAGCTTCGCTCACCCTGTGGGATGTAGTTTCTCCCTCAGGGATGTAGCCTCCACTTTAGGAATGGAGTTTCTCCCTTGAGGATGTTCTCTCTCCCTTTGGGATCAGCCTTTAGGCCTCTTAAAAAGGAGAATGTAAATTAAATATATTTTCGAATTGCAGCCTTGAGTTTCTCTAGGCTACACCAAACTCGTGCAAACATAATATCACTGGATTTTTCTCCAGCCAGTGGGATGCTACAAATGCTCTGTATTTCCTGTGCACAGGCATCCAAATAACAACAGTGTTTTCATTGGGCAAAGCTGGTGAAAACCAAAAGCCTTGCAAGGGCATCCTGCTAACAATGCCTTACCCGCTGCTGGCAAAACTGAGCTCCCTCTGTTAGGAGTGATGAGCTTAAATCCAGTAATATCCAGATGTTTACCTGGAAATAGAGATGCAAGTGAAAAGAGAGGAGTGATGAGTATGTGGGGATTTTTTTGATAATTTCTCTGGCACAGTAGGCAGTAACATGTAAAAAAAAATGTGTTGAAAAGAAAATCCAGGATAATTGATTTTTACCACAGGAAAAAAAAGTAGGGGCTCTTTTTTCTAGAGAAAACCCCAAAAGTTCAGGCTAAACTTGGCATTTTGAGATTTTTTGTTCTGTGTGAGACTTTGAGGAGTAATTATTGTAAAGGCAGTGGTGGCATTAATCCACCCAATGCTCCAAGGTCAAAATGCTTCATCAGATTAAGGGATTACAGGATTTCCAGAAGATTGGTTAAGGTCATGCCAAAGTTTTAGTGATTAGATATTATTTCAGTGATTGCTGAAATGAACCAACAGGTGCTTGTGCTCCTGCACAGGGCAGCACCGGGGCCCAGGGGCCGTGGAACGGCACAAAATCCACCTTTAGCCACAAGGTTTCCTCTGTCCTGCGCAGCCGCGGCTCCTCAGGGGCTGGGAGGCAGAGAGCGGTCGCAGTGTGGGAATTGCTGCGGTGCTGGCAGGGAGGGGATCACAGCCAGGACCATTCCAGGGTCCCCACTCCATCCCAAGGGCCCTTCCCAGCAAAGGCTCCGTGGGCAAGGAGGGATCGGATAAACGCGAGTGGCGTGAGAGGGGAGAGCCCTCAGGTGCCGGAGTAACTCACTTCTCATCTAGGGATTACACTCCAATTCCTGCTTTCACACTCGGCCACGTAGTCCCTAATTAAAGTAAATAAGTGCATGAAAGACGTGTTGAAAAGTCTCTGTCTGGCTGCCAAGGGGATGTGTGAGATTACGGGCAGCGTGTGAGCGCACTTCGCTGGGAGTTTCCCAGCCAGTTGTGATTTCAGTGTGCTTCCCTGTGAACCAACTGGTTTGTGCAGTTCGGAAAGGAAACATCCAGACAAGAACTGTGTGGGAAAATCCCCCCAGCAGTGCCACACGCTGTGCTCCTGTGTCCCTGCTGGCCGGGCTGGCTGCAAGCACCAGCCTTTGTTTCGTGTTAAAAACACACTTCAAAAGATTTGGGTGGTTTAGGAACGATAACAGGGACAACCACCCCCGGTGTGCGGGGCACTGCTGTGTCACACAGCCTCGTCCCCAGTGCCACAGTGCTGCCTAACAAGGCACAGGTTGCCATCAGTGTGAAGAGCTGAGCTCGTTACTGGAAGGCTCAGAAATCAGCAGGAATGAGGCACCGTGGCCCTGGGGTGCCCACGGGCTGGATGGGCCAGCAGCGAGCAGGGCAAGCTCATCGCTTTTCACCTCTGCAAATCGCTCACAGCAGCTCTACAGGAGCTTTGCAGACTGGCTGGCTTTGCCTGAACAGGTGAAACAAGTCCTTGGAGCAAGGGAGAAACCCCTGGCATGGGAGAGGGTGGCTGCTGCAGGGAGCTGAGCCCCGTTAAACACCCCGGCAGGGTCCCCCCCACCGGGACCATGGTGGTGCTGCAGCTGTGCCTGTGCTCTCTCAGCAGGGCCCTGTCCCACCAAGCACTAAAACCAGCACAGAATCCTGATCAACATCTCTGACTCCTCACAAACCCCGGGGCAGTGAGGGGGTGACGGGCTCAGTGACCCCAGAGGGGACCCCACGCTCACCCCACTGTCAGGGCTCCTTCGGGTCCCACGTGCCACCTGATTCAATAACCAGTTTATTCTTTAGTGACTCTCATTCATCCAGCGTGGTGAGAAAGCAGGGGCAGCTCTCAGACTGCAAATAACGTTGCATGATGTCGGTGGTGGAGAGTCACTCGTGTTCCCTGCGGCAAAGCCACGCTCAGGGAAAAATGTGATTCACAAGCAGGAGAAACCAGGCAAAGTTTTTAGCTTCAAATCTTGGGAAGCTCAGCGTTAGCCTGCCTTAATCTGTGTCAGAGTGGGAGTGTGCATTGCTGACATCCCTGTCAGCGTTACTTGGCATTTAAATTTAGGCCTTTCTCCGTGGGCGACGCTGAAGACGCCGAGCGTGTGCCAGAGCGGTGGCATCGCCCTGCCCGCGACCTTCTGGCAGCCGCGGCGCAGCCGCAGCCCTGCGGAGCTGCTGGCGAGTGCTGCCTGCTGCAAACGGAGCCGTGCCGGGGCAGAGAGGCCTCGG
>WEIT01009679.1:219307-239255 GCA_013389985.1 Dryoscopus gambensis | reverse complement strand
CCAGCTTCCCACAGCCCTTCCAGCAGCACTGGGGAGCAGAATATGGAGTGGACAGCCAAGGATTGCCTCTGCCCTGAGCCACAGGGAGAGGTGGCTGGAGGGGAATAAAGCACCAGGGGAGGAAAAAAGGGTGCTCTCCCCACCACCTAAACACAGCTTCTCATCTCCAGTGCTGTCAGTCTCACACCTGTCACTACCACTAAGCCTGCTGCAAGATTTAAAAATGATGTGGAGGGGCAAAGGAAAAAAACCCCATCAATTAGGCTGGTTTTGAGTTATATGAATATAATAAACCCTGAGTGTCCTGCTTTTGGATGCAGTTTGCGCTTCCAATAACTCAGCAATATATTCATTAAACAAAGAGAGGTAAAAGCCACAAGCCATTAAAAATAAAGCACCAGGAGAGGGAAGGCCGTGCAGGCTGTAAATATCTTTGGCTCTTTTTCAACCTCCATTTTCTTATCCCTGCTCATTCACTAATTGACCTCTGGATCCTGCTTCTCAGAAGTGTTTCCATCGCTGCACTTTGTCCTTCAACCGCAGACACAACAAAGGATCTCAGGCACTCTCCAAATGCAGAATAACTCATATTATACACCTCCAAAGCAGGAGACAAAGTTAATTTCCCTCATTAACAGGGGTGCTGTGATGCAACACGTCCTGCACAGGGCTATAAAACCCCCAGTCTCAAAGATCAGGTGTCCCAGGTGAAAAAATGCATCCAGTTTTAATCTGTCTATGCACTGGGCACAGTCCTACATATGAAACCCTACCTTCTGGAGTTTCAGCCTCATTGCACGAAGTCCAGCCACAGCTGTAGAAACAGACTCTTCTTTCTCATCCATATGGAGGGATTCTGGTCACAGGGCACTGCTCTCTTTCCTGGCCCAGGCAGGGCTGAACTCCATGTGGCAGCCACCAGAGCCTCACATGCTGATCCAGACTGAGGGCCAGCACACACACTGGTACCAAACCATCTGGAAAGGAGGCTTTCAGAACAACTATGCAAGTCCTGAAAAGGTTGATCCTATCACATGTAGACCCTCCAAGCCTAATTCCAGGATCACCAGCTTCCCAGCACGGCTGCCAGAAGGGTTCATGCTCTGACCCAGCAGCTGAAGTTTTTCTTACCTTGCCCAGTTAAGGGCTTTAACTCCCAAATTAAATACTAACTCCAATCACATGCCACAGCAGTGATTCAGAAGACAGCACCTGGCTGGCTCTGCATCCTCCAAAAACTTCCCTAACAGCTGGGATAGATCTCACACTGGCAGGGAGGGAAGTGGTTACTCAGCAGGAGGCTCAGCTCCATCTCTGCAGCATCTGGTTCTTCTCTGGAGCTCATCACCCTCTGCATGGTCTCATTTCTTCACAAGTTTCAGCAGCATCTTAGAGCATCACCCAAGATGACAACAAAACAGCAAGTGAGGCTTCCCTCACATTTCCTCTGGTTAGGAAAACTGCTTGCTGAGGGAGGCAGGCTTCAGTTTGGTTAAGGGCATATGGGTTTTCCTGTCCCAAAACCAAAGTGATGAGAGTCCTCTATTCCTTGCCTGCAGGCACTCCGAATACCACTTTTCTTCCTTTCCCTGGGATTTAAAAGAGCAGCCTTCTCATGTTCTCAATCCCTCCCAAAGCTCACAGCATATGGCAGTTGGAAGGAAATTGGATTAAGAGCATAAAGGCTATTACAGGAGTTTTGCTAAGTACTGGCTCTGCAAGGGAAGCTACAGGCAAGGGACAGCCTGGGGATGTCACAGACCTTGCTGGGCCTTGGAGAACAGAAAGCAGGGCCAGAAACTCTGTATCCTTCACGTCTTTCACAAGTTATTTGCATACAGTCCCTGCCAGTGCTGAGCAACAGAACAAAGAGCTCAAACAAGCTCCTCTCCCTGTATTCTCTGAGAAAAAGGTGTTCAGTGCAAAGAGGGAAAAAGGATGGTGCACCCCTCAGGTTCAACAACCCCTGCATGCTCCAGGCTGGAGGCAGAGTGGCTGGAAAGGACCTGGGGGTGCTGTTTGACAGCAGCTGAACATGAGCCCAGGTGGGCAAGAAGACCAGTGGCACCTGGACTGTACCAGCCACAGGCGTGACCAGCAGGACCAGGGCAGTGATTGTCCCCCTGTGCTGGGCACTGGTGAGGCCACACCTCAAATCCTGTGTCCAGTTCTGGGCCCCTCACTGCAATAGGGACAGTGAGGGGCTGGAGTGTGTCCAGAGAAGGGAACAGAGCTGGAGAAGGGTCTGGAGCACAAGTCTTATGAGGAGCAGCTGAGGGAGCTGGGGGGGCTCAGCCTGGAGAAAAGGAGGCTTGGGGGGACCTTCTCACTCTCCACAACCACCTGAAGGGTGTTGGCCAGGTGGGGGTTGGTCTCTTCTCTGAAGAACAAACAATAGGAGGAGAGGAGATGGCCTAAGTCACACCAGAGGAGGTTTAGGATGGATATTAGGAAAAACTTTTTCACCCAAAGGGTGGTCAGGTACTGGAACAAGTGGCCCAGGGAAATTACGGAATCACCAACCCTGAATATATTAAAAAAAAATGTATGCACCACTTGTGGACATTGTTTAGTGCTGAGTGAGTGGTTAGATGTGGTCTTAGAGGCCTTTTCCAACTGTAATGATCCCTGGAGGTCCTTATTCCCCACAGGGTCCAAGGCTGATGGTAAACTGTCCATGCAACCTCTCCCCTCAGGCACAGCACAGGACATTGGACATCTCTGCTTTTATGGGTTTTTCTCCTTTGTCAGGCTGGGCTGGACTGACTGAAGTCATCCATGTGTCAAGGACTTGTCACAGCCAGCAGCTTTCACTGAACAAGCCCATTTTTAACTACAAATCAGCTAATTTAAAGGAAAGTTCCACTTTCTTCCCCTAATAACCACAGGTCTTCTCTCGCTGTGATTTTTTAATGGTGCAAGCTTAGCTGAATATAAATCAGAAGCAAAAGAGAGCAGAAATCTGGTTTCAGCTACGTGTATTTTGCACCCTAAACAAAGCCACATTTAATCAGGGATGTCCTTTTCTACCTACTCATCACTGGTACTAGAAGACATTTTCAGAACAGCACAGCACTTGGACAGTTTCACACAAGATTTCTTACACTGTATTTTTCAGGAGAGTGCAAAAGTTCATCAAATGCTCCTTTATCCCCAGGCACCCTCTGATCCATACACAGGTGTGCGTGAGCTCACACACATATCTGACACGAAACCATTAGAGAGGAAAAGAAATAATTCAGAGTCTCTCAGTTTGACTCATCAGTGAATATTAATTTCTATTGTCATGCAGCTGACTTGTAAATCAACTGGATCATTAACTCAGACCTTTTGTGCAGTAACATTACACGGTGTTGCAAGTTATTTAGACACCACAGTGTTTACTGCACTCCCACTGCTTTGAACACAGAGTTCTGCTCCCAAGGAAAGAGGGGCTAAATGGGTCCACACAAATACAGATGATTCTCTATGAGACTGTCCTGGCTGTCCATATTTGCCAAAATAAGCACACCATGCCAAGCTTGCTAGCCAAATAGTGCCTTCTGCTGGAATTGTAGAATTAATGGCAGTCCTGTTTCTGCCAAGACAAAGGTATTCACAATAAGTTTACAGGTCTAGGCAAAAGGCTGAAGTTTTAACTAAGGATTTGTGGCCCTGCAGAGAATAGGCTGCAGTTTCAGGGAGTGAACAAATCTGTATCGATTTACAACATCAAAAGGCTCAGATCTTGTCTCTTTCATATCTATAAATAATAAGTATTGACTATAATAAACCAATTTAGAACAAACTCTGGATCTCAGGCTGCTGTGAATACTGAATTAGTGGAGAGATGTGAAGCACAGCCTGTTTACTTCCCAGGTTGTTGCTGCCACGGATGTTCCATCTTGCCAAAGATTTCTGATCATCCTCCTGAAGAAAGGCACAAGCATCCACAGCCTTTGCTGGAAGCTCCAATCTGCCTTTTCTCCAGAGAGAAGTTAAAATCTAAGGTGTTTCCAAGTAGTAAGGAATGCTGGCATAAGATGTGAATTCACCTGGGCAACTTGCAGCAAGTTCAGACCTATAGGATTTTATGGGGATTCATAAAGGGAGCTTCATCCAGCTCTCTTTGTTTGGAAATGGTCTAGGTGCAGACATGCCCACAGCCAGGTCAGGATCAGCAGAGCTTGGTGGGGCAGCTCTGCCCTCCCCATCACATTGCCTTGGCTGCTGCTCAGCACTATCTGCCTTCCTCCTCTCACAGACATACCCAGGGCTAAACAGAGAGAACTCTGCCCTCAACGAGGCTCTGCCAGGGACCAGGGATGAAGGAAACAGAGGAGCTGCAGACTGAGCTGGAGGGTTATTTGCAGGATGTGCTGGTAGGTGAGCAGGGCAAGAGGGAACTGCAGAGAACAGAGCTCAACCACACCGTCCCCAGCTACACCTCCTCAGCCCCTGGCTTGAGCAGCCTCGTGCTGGACTTTTGAAAGCACAGTCTTTTTGTAGGGGAGAAGGAGCCTGAGGTGTCACAGGGCTGGACACAAGAGAGGGAAGGTGGCCCTGGAGAGCCACAGGGGCTCCATTTCCAGTTCAACAGCGACCTCTGCTCTCGGCAGCCTGAAGCGCCGGTGTCTTTGATCGGCTCGGCTTAGGAACACCTTCAGATAGATCACTTTGGTCTGTTTATCTGTGGGGAATAAGGACACATCTTTCACACGTGGGTAGCCACCGTGACCTTCAAATCCCAACAGATGGATCATAGGGCTCCACGGCCCCGGCAGTTGTTAAAGCATCCTAGGATTTACCTTTTCCTACTTGGCTGATATTTAACCAGATGCCAAGAGAGACAAGGACACCTGGTTTCCAAATGGATTGTTTTCAGCATGCCCCAAGAGGGAATATAGATATACATGCACTCTCTCACACACTCGAGACTTGCATCGAATCTCTGGAACAGAGCTGTCTAACCAAGGAAAACCAAAAGGAAGGTTCAGCTTCTAAACCTACCAACTACACCTTGGGTGCTGGGGGCATTAATAGGGGTGGTGGGACAGCTGAAATTCCAAGACACAGCACTGGGATCCCACATACAAGTCAGTTTGAGTTCTCCAGCCTGCAGAACCATTTCAAATATACCAAAGCTAAAAGATCTGCCTCAGCTCCTCAAAACAGAGCATCCTTAGCTTTCAGCTCTCCCTCCTCTGCTGGTCTCAACTCATACTCCCACATCTCAAGATCTGGGATGTCCAGGACTCTTCTAATACTTCACAAAACATCAAGCCAGATCACAGCTCACAGCTATGAGAGTTCCCCACCCACAGCAGCAGAGGATCCCACAGAAAATCCCACCTATGCGATGCCAAGGGTCCAGCACTAAAGATCCTCTGTCAGGCTGCAGAAACCAGTGACAGTTCTCACTCTAGCAATTCACTCAAAGACACATCCTTAGGAGCCTAGCATGCTACAGTACACCTTCCCTGTGTGTCCTGCATGGGAGCGATCCACAGGAGCTGGGATTCAAGCAGAATGTGGTTTCCAGACCCTCTGAGGGTCGGCAGACTCAATGGATCCCTCCCGCTGGGAGCTGAAGGATGTGTGCCCATGGCAGCACTTTCAGCTGTGCCTCCCCACCCCAATGAACCCACACACAGCAGCAGATCCACCCCAGCCCCTTCAAACACTGCAGTGCCCAGGAAGAAAAGGGGCAGCTCCAAAAAGCCCCAAGCCCTAGAAATATCTGTTTTGGGCTAAACTAAGACAGCAAAGTGAGAATCTCGTACTTTGCAAGCTCCAGAGATATATTACAAGCTCCCCAAAATATTAATAGCAAGCTGAATATCTTAATGCTGCTAGGTACAACAGCTTTTAGGACTGCAGTGTCCTCCACATGGGAAAGCTCCCCTCTGTTCCCCCTTTCTCCGTGCCCATTCACACTACTGCAAGTCATTGAGATAATTCTTAGAAAAAGCAGCAAAGAAAATTAAGGTTAGTTTAAAATACCCTCTCAGCTGTAGATTAAAAGAAAAAAAGTCAAGCTAAAAAAACCTGTTTTGAGCAAGACAGAAGAGCTATTAAGCAACTTTAAAATTGCTGCAGCCAAGAGTGTCCAAAGCTTGGACAGACTTTGGCAGAAAACAGGGAACAGATCTCTGTAGCTCCTGAGGATTGTGTGTGCTCACCCCACATATAGTTATCTATATATATTTTAAAAACCCAAAAACATTTATAAACATTACCTCAACTGTAAATTAATATATTGGAATTTATAGGAAGCATTAACATTAACTTTAACCAATAATTTGCACAAAGTCTGTCCCTTTTTCACAACTTTGTATGGCTTTATTCCTGCTCTGTTTATATGCTCAGTCTAATCCCATTTGTGTTCACAGGACTGCACCTGCATCCACACCCCATTCACACAGAGCTCCAACAGATGAAGCTGCAGTTCACCCAAAAATATTTATGCACAGACTTCTGTGTATTTTTATATATATCTCTAGCTAAAGAGCCTACATATACAAAGTCCTTACACTGGATATTTTAGTGAAATCAGGGATATTTACCCTTCTCTCCTGTTTTGTCCAAGAGATGGTTTGCCAGGTCTGCCAGCTATTTCTAGATCGAGCATTTCTAACACAAACAGCACACAGCATCAGTAAATACGCTGTGCTCAGCAAAAGTGATCTGACTGCAGTCTGTGAATTCTTCTTGGGCAAAACCTGCCCATCACCACCCCATCACTCCTGTCTGTGTCCCCAAACACAAGTGACGTGGCCCTGTTAGGTATCTGCCCTCCAGGCAGCCTTGAACTCCAACCAAGGGCCCAGAAGCAAAAGTCTCAGCACCACTTCAGCCTTTCGGAGCTCCCCAGCCAAGGAAAGAATGTTCTGCTTCACCACAGCCAGAGGTGGTCGTGCCCTTGTCTCCACAGCCCTCACGCTCTGTAATGGGGACAGGTATGGGTGCATTAGCATCCATTCCATTTTCAGCACTTAGACTTCATAACTCTTCCCCATTTTGTCACTCTTAATATTTATAAGACATCTAGAAAATGATTGATTTTCCTTCGGACACCTTGTCATTCACAGTTGCTTATCTCTTGCGTGTAGGGGGCAATCAACAGATCTATAACAGCCCATAAAATTGTTACAAAAAGTACAGTTTCTTTGTGTGTGATCATTTCTAATAACTCTCAGGCACGATGGCAATTACTGACAAGAGTCAGCCTCTGTTAATAGAGTTTATCTCAGTTCATCATATATCCTTTGTCAGTGGAAGCATTTTGACAAGCCTGGGGTTAATTAAAACCAAGAAGACAATAAAATACACCTAATCAAACATTACAGGTATAGAAATCAATTAGCAGATTTATGGTACTTTGGAGCCCTCTATAACGTGCAAAATTCAAAGAAACTGTCAGTTCCATACCCCCCAAGACAGTGTAATTGAATTTCTAATTGAAACTATTTTTCAATAGGTAACACAATCCACAAAGTTTGATTTGCATTTAAGTGCCATCTGCAGAGGACAGAGGAATCTAAAAAAAATAAAGAAATCCCAGGCTGCTCCTGTTATTACCAGCAATAATTATTATTATTATTACTGTTATTTACATATTTAAAATTTAGCTAAAGCCCTTTAGAACCAACAGAGTGGCCAAGTCTTTACTCAACACAGCTCCAGACACCAAGATTTGTGTAGGAAGAACTCATTTGGATGAAAGAGGGGAAGAAGAAAATTCAGGTTGGGCAGAAATGAGAATTAAGGTGGGCAGAAAACAGTTTGGGCCTGGTGATCAGTAGGACAAAGCCCAAGTGATGATGGTCCATCCTTAAGGGATGGACAGTGGGACCAGTGTGTGGGACAGAGCATCTCAGCCGGGAGGGAACATCGGAACAGAAGGACAAGCTGTGTGCTGGAGGATGCTGGCAAGAGTTTGGTGACGTTCAGATTACCTTCACTGGGATGTTTGGCTTTTGTGTCTGGGTGCAACTCTTCACACAGCCAGAGCAGCTATTGCCAGTTTAGGCACGGTGCCCGCCCTGATCTTCACAGAAGCGGCACAGTTCAGGTCGGGAAGGACTTTTCGGGACATCACCCAGCTCCAAACTAGATCTCAGCAAGAATAATAAAATAGGTTCTAAAATTCCAGAGAACCAGTGTTGTTCCCCAGAATTTCTCTCTGAAATGCAATGAAACAGAAAGCATAGGCATGCACAGCTATACAGCCTAATTGCATACAGTACTGCTCAGTCTGTATTATCTGTATTTTACACTGCTTCATTTCTTCTGCTGCTCGTAAGACACAGCTAGGAGCTATCTCTCAGTAATTTACTGGGAAATGGGAAAGATTAGAAATGAAAAGTCAGGAGAAATGAAGATACAAGGTCAACAGAAAGCTTTCCAGCACTTGCATCTCTTTCAGTGTGGTGAACCAGATTAACCTCTGATTTCTGCACTCAAATATCTAGAATCCAATATAAACAAAAGTATGTTATTTAAAATGAAAAATTAACTATTTGCTTAACTTGTAGTAAAATGTTCATTAAATTTTAATGTTGTACAATGAAACAAAAGAAAAAAATTAAAATTGGTTTTATTGAAATATTGCAAGTCCAAACTCTATTTTGCTGGGTCCTGCTTAGTGAGACCCTCAGCAGGAATAAAAGCAGAAGATACCAGATTTTAAAAACAAAACTCTGGACAAAACATAACAGCAAAGAGAAAATAATGAATCAATAGTAAAATGGGGCTTTCTAGTGATTTTCTCCCATTTTAAGGCAACTGGGCAAATGCACAAGGCTCTCAAATTCCACCCAGTTTTGTTTTGCTGCTGTCTCAGCAGCATCTCATCTGGAAGAAAAGCACCTGCAGAGAACACAAAGCACTAAACCTTATCCCAGAGAGGAAGGGCATTCCAGGCAGTTGCCTTTCCAGGATAAATCAACAAGCAAGGCACAGGGAGAGGGATCTTCTCACAGGGAGAACAGCCACCAGTAATAGAGATCTACTTTACAGAGGAGAGATTTCCCACGTTAAAGACAGCTTTTCATCTTGATAGCACTCGCTGTGAAATTAAATCCTGGCACATTTGGGAAATGGTCCATGGAGAGGTGATTTATTCTATTAGAGGATGTGGAGGGAACTCATTCTTATTTCCTTTGTTAAGGAACAGAATGAGATTCCAGAATTCAGACTGTAACAGAGCACATCCTTGAAATTGTCACTGCCACGGACAGGTTACTATTACAGGTCTGTGCCTGTAGGAAGTGACCTCAACCTCTGCATTTCCCAGCATTTTGGAAGTGTGAAGGCTTTGCTCTGGCTCTTCCTCCCCTCCCACAGTGGCTGCATGGAGAGGTACCTGCAACTGGACATTGCCTGCTACCACAGCCCGCACCTCCCTTATTTCAGTAGGATAAAGGAAAGGATTGATCTGGTTTTGCAGCCTACACTGTCTACCAGTTCAAGGGCTGTAGTGATCCCAGTATGCCCTTTGGAAGGGAAATGATCTCAGATGGCAGGGAAGCATGGAAGCATCACCTTACCATCAACTCTATGAAGGGAGACATTTTCTGGTTTAGTTGGTTTTTTTCTGGTTTTTCTTTTTTTTTTTTTTCAGTTTTGTTTTTTTGTTGTTGGGGTTTTTTTATTGTAGTTTACTTTCCTTCCTCATCTTTCATTCCCTTCCACTACAAGTACATCTTTTTGCTTACGCTGCTCCTTATACATACTGCTTCTTCCAAAAGAATTGGAAGATCTCTGGCACTGAGAAATCAAACCTTTCCCCTGGCCATCACCAGAAACAGCTTTCAGTGCCAGCCCCCAATGGAATTTGCTGCCAAACCAGAGTGAAAAAGGTAGCAGGGAACAGGAGTTAAGAGTAAAAGCAGGTGGAGTTGGGGGGCCAAAGGACACATCCAGAGTGTTCCAGGTCTTTTCCTGGCAGGCTGATAGGAGAGAACTGAAGGTTATGGTTAAGGTTTTACTGGTATCAGTTCAATTCTCCCCTGCTGCAAGTGAAGTTTAATTTTCTCCCTCTGTAAGGCTTGTCATTATTTATCCCCCAGATCATGATTTCCCAGTTCTTTCCCCATTCTTGGCTTTTGAAATGCAGGCTGCAAGGCTGGCTACATTCTGCCAGCCTTCACCAAGTAGCACAGAGCAGTCATATCTCTCCCCCGACCCCACAACTTGCTCCTGACATTCCTGTTAATGCTTCCAGGAACAAGATTTCTGTTTAAATGTGCATCACTGACTCACTGTGAGTCACTCTGAAGCCAAACCCTTCTCTGCAGTACTACTTGCCTAGGCAGCTGTTTCTCATTTTTTTAATCAGATGTTTCCTCCCTGAAGGTAGCATTTGTCATGAATTTCATCTTATTGATTTCTAACCATTCCTGCTGTATAGATAATATTGAACCCAAAGCCTTCTCTGCAGACTGCTGGTAAACTCACCCCTCACAGCATCTTCCTTAGGCATTGCAAGGGATTATTTCCTGTATGAGCAAACATGTTTGTGGAGGAGAACTGAACTCAGCACAAAGAATTTGCAGAACCAGGTGAATTTAAAAAAAAAATAAAAAATTTAAAAATCACTCTCTGACAGTAAGCCAAGGGCAGGTGTTCTCTGAGAAATGTTCTTCCAATAAATAAGTGTGATTCCACTTGCTAATGAAATTCAGTTTATGCTGATTTTACACTGGTGTCCTCAAGAATAACAACAACTGCAGTCAATTTCACCAGCTGCCCCTTGACACACCAACCCAGCAGCCGTGCAGCACAGAGGAAATATTCCCTTTGGATGATCCACACTCCAAGCAGAGAGGCTCAAAGTGCTTCCTTGTCCCACCCAAATGATAATAGCTTGATCCTTCCTTTCTGGCATTTCAAAAGCCTTCAGAATCCCAGTGGACCTGACCTTTCCCCACCCAACTATCCCGTTTCAACCCTGAAAAAACCTCTGGTTTTTAATTTTACTTCATAGAATCACAGCCTGGTTTGGGTTGGAAGGGACCTGAGATGTCATCCAGTTCCAACCCATGGGCAAGGACACCTTCCACTAGACCTGGTTGCTCCAAGCCCTGTCCAGCCTGGCCTTGGGCACTTCCAGGGATCCAGGGGCAGCCACAGCTTCTCTGGGCACCCTGTGCCAGGGCCTCACCACGCTCACAGGAAATAATTCCTTCCTAACATCCAATCTAAACCTACTTTCTCTCAGTTTAAAGCCATCTGACAGCAGCACAGAGTGCCAGCACAGCAAAGCCTGACCAGCTGACACATCTCCACTGATACAGGGCAGGACAGCTCAGACAGAGCCAACACGTGCTCTGCAATATGTTCACTGCTGGTTTAGAGCAGCAGATTACACCAATGCCCCATTCCGAAGATGTCAGACTGTGTTGGCACATGGTCACAATGTGTTGTTACATGGTAATTTTCCCCTCAGCCCAAATATCTCTAGCTCACATTCTGGCCAGCCACTGCAAGGTAATCCCAGGCAGAAAAAAAAATTCCAGATTTGTTCCCTATTGAATCTGTGTACAACATAAATCTGTTTTGGTTTTTTCCCCTTATATTTCAGCTTTTTGCTTGGTTGCAAGGAGACAGAGGCTTAAGAGGAATACATTAAAAAAATGCTTTCTTAACACTAACTGCAAATTTACCTGTCTCCTCAGTGCTGATACATTTCCCTTCAAAAGTTTGCATCCTTTGACAGTCCCTCCATGCTCCTGCTGCTGTTTCTCAGCAATAGATAAGAAAACTTCAAAACCTTGCTCTGCAGTAATGAGATTCAAAAGAAAAGATTTTTTTTCCAATCTTTTCTACACAAAAAGGCCTGAATCGGAGCCCAGCAGTGCACAAATATTACTCATGTCACTGACACTAAGAAAAGGGGAGCTGTGAATAAAAAACGTTAAAAATGAACACAAGGAGCATTGTTTCATATCAGAAAAATTAATCTACATAGAGAAGTGTAAGAGCCTGCAATTCAGAAAGCAAAGAATTAGGACAGCCCAGCTGAGAATAATTTTCTAGCCAGTTAATTTAATTGCATAAATCATTCCTTTGTTAGCAATAAAGAGATATAATTAAAATGAGATTGCTTCTCATTTCTATTCTCTGGAAACTAAAGGAATTGATTTTGGGGAAAGCATTCTTCCAAATACCAGATCGGCAAATTACATTTACCTTTTTAGAAAGGCTAAATTATTTTGCGCTAATATCATGGAGGGTTTAATTAATTATAGATCTGCCATATGATCTTAAAGAAATAATTTACTTAATGCCCACAGAACAGAAGTTTGTAAGTGCGTGTATCCCTCTGATAGATGGTGTGCAGATTTTTACGAACAGGTCACAAGTTGAACAGGTGGCTGTCAGGAGAAATAGGAGGAAATATAATAAATGTTTAAAGATAGGGCATGGTTTGTTAAGAGATATTAAAGCACTGCTTCCTATTTGTTGGCACATACCTCGATTACTGGTCTTTGAACCCCTCTGAAGTGGTTTTCTTTTAAATATTGTAATGATAGTTGTTTTCTACTCACAAATCTTCAGGGCTCAGTAAGCACTAACAGGTTAATAACAGAACAACAGTCAGGAAAAAAAAAAACAACATGAAGCCCACCAATTAAACAGAATATTGCTTTTGTTGAATATTACAGGGGTTGGCCACTGCCAGGCCCTTAACAAGGCTGTAACAAGCACATCCAGCAGAAGAAATGCTTGCCTGTGAGGGTGGGGAGGCCCTGGCACAGGGTGCCCACAGAAGCTGTGGCTGCCCCTGGATCCCTGGAAGTGTCCAAGGCCAGGCTGGACAGGGCTTGGACCAAGCTGGGCTAGTGGAAGGTGTCCTTGCCCATGGCAGGGGTGTTGGAACAAGATAAGCTTTTAGGTTCCTTCCAACCCAAACCATTCCATGATTCTATGATGATACACTCAGCATCCTTTGGGATAACTGCCTTCTCTTACCACCCTCTCTTTCCAACTACGTACTATGCAGGGGACTCCAGAAACTGGGAAAATTCTGCCTCTTCCATCCCATTTTCCTCACCAAGGGCAGGCCCTCTTGCAAAGCCTGTTCTGCCCTTCCTGCCAGGGGCTACACCAGAGGCAAGGATGGAGCAAAGGCTGGTGCTGATATGGGCAGAAGGCAGGGAACAGAATCCCTTTCCTTTCTGTTGTACCAGGATGGGGTCTCTCACATCCACTCTCTCCTCAGAACAGACAATCCTCTCTACATATTTGAGACCAGCAGCCATCTCATGAACATTTGTCAGGCTGCCCTCTCTCTCAGCTGTCCTTTTTGTCAGGCAAAAGCTGCTACCCTTCCACCTTCCTCCACAAGAAACCTCTCCTGTCACCAAGGATTCCCATTCCTCAAACCTGGGGCTTTTCAATGGGTAGAACACCAGGTACAAATTTAAGTCAGGCTACTTTGATGAACTCTCCAAACAGACACAGAAAGGATCAGAACACCTGGTAAGTCTTTCCTACACACAAAAGCTGCCTCTGCCTCATAAGCTCTTCCTTTTCTGTGTGCTTTGGAACAGAAGAGGAGCAGCCTTGTCTCTGGAATATCATTCCATATGGAGACCACCATGGTTTAGTGACAGCACACCCATCACTAGGGAGTGTGCTGCAGAGGAGACAGGTAAGTCAAGAAAGAGGCCTTGGCATTCAAGAGTTAAATAGCAGATAGATTAGATCTCATCATCTGAGTTTTCCAGGAAAAGTATTGTGTTGCTATGGAAACCCCAACATAACGTGGGTTCTCCCTCCTTTTGTTTGTTCATTTTCTACAAACACTGGCCTCTCCCAGTCCTCTCCAGCTGGACTTGCAGCTTGCAAAAACAGTGATTTTTTTTTTCCCCCCTCTAATGTCCATTTCTCCTTGCAAGTATACTTTTCAGTGACTGCCTTTCACAATATCACTGTCCCAGCCTCCAGACTCTGCCTTTGCAGTAAGGACTGTTTGATGTGCTACCCATTAGAAACTCAGGTCCTAAGGGAGGGTCATTAAAGCTCGTCTCATTCCAACCCCCCTGCCATGGGCAGGGACACCTCCCACTATCCCAGGTTGCTCTGACTCCTGGGCACCCTGGCCTTGGACACTTCCAGTCATGGACACACAAAGAACATAAACTTGGTCTCTCCCTTACGAGACATCAGTGCAATTTTTAAAAACTGCTACTGGATTTTGCCACTCTGGAGCCGTCCCACTATTAGGGGTCAACAGATTGTAGTGCCCAAACCATTTTGGGTTGAAGAAACAGAAGTGTGCTGCAGCAGTGCTGATACATACCCCCACATGCTGTCTTGCATCCACTGACATCAGGTCCACCACAGCCCATATTCTGCGAGTATTTTTATGAAAATGTTAGCACTAAACTGTACCACAAATTAAGAGAGTCCCTTGACAGCCAGAGAAGAGAGATCAACTCAGTGTGAAATGCTATGAACTTTATCTTGTCACATAGTTTTCCCATTTACAGCATCTCAAGAAACAGCATTCCCTTGTTAGCTTCAGAAAAAGGAATTTTGCAGGCAACAAGAATTTGGATTTTCAGCTCAAAGTTTTCTTTGGTTTTATTTTCAGGTATCTCTAGCCATTTATTTTACTGCAATGTAATAAGAATTGCCTGTAGCGAGTCTGATGGAAACATCAGGAGACTCTTTCCAAAACGTGCTCTAGATACAAGAGACTTCAACACACAGGAGCATTTACCAGATTCCTTTATTCTGCACCTCACAACCTTATGATTTACACACTTGAGCCTGTCATACTCCCTCCTATTCCCCTGCACAAATAACAGTGCAAGTGCACTGCCAAGTGCAGGCTCCATCTCCTTCCTCCATAGTAGCTCCTACTTCAGCAGCATCGAGGGTCGTATCATTAGATGGAAAGATCTGTAAGTTTTAACTTGTAGCTTACCTGGGTCCTGGCTAGTCCTAGACTATATGACTGTCAAGCTGCAAAGCTGTTATCCTGAAGCTGAAGATTCTGCAGGTTTCCTTTTGCTTCCTCAGCAAAGCTGTGGCAGGAATGGAATGTGAATCCACGGCCACTCTCCGTGCCAACATCCCCACCAAGTGGCCAGCACAGCAGCTCCTCTTCCAGCTCATCCCACTGCCTCAGCAGGAGGCTCCAGGTGAAAATACAAAACTGGCTCACCTAATCTCCCCCAAAACCTAAATAAAATCTGGCTTCTGAGACAGACAACTCTTTCCAGCCACACTCTGGAGTAAAGGCAAAACAGAGGAGTGACAGAGGTTTCCTTCCTTCTGGGAAAAAGATGTCACACAGCCTCTTAAAGTTTTGTTTGTGCTCACATGCTGTGCCAAGCCATAATCCACCTGCTTCCCACCTTAGCCACTATTATTTTTATTGCTTCCAGAATTTAAAAACTTGCTTACAGAATATTGTTAGCAACTCCACACATTTCAAACAAGTGTGGCCAGCCCGCACAGTACAATATAAATTTGATACAAGCTTTTATGTTGTATATGAAATACTGAAGTATATGCAAAAAAAAATAACTACACCTTTAAACAGTAGTTAAGAAAGAAGGACTAACAAAAAAGTCAAAAAAGAAAATTTTGACTAACACTGCCCTCTTGAGGGAAAGGGAGCTGTATTGCCTCAGCAAAGCCATTCTCCCTTCCCCACTCCTCAGGCCACACTAAACTCCCCCCACTGCCTTGCCAGATGGTTCAAGGTGGGTGGAAATTTTTGAAAAGCAGCAGTAGACTCACACCTAGGAATCAATTATCTCTAGATAAAATATACTTTTGTTATGTTTTATTTATAAATATTTCAGGTACAAACAGACAGGTGACTGTGAAAGAACAAGAACTTATTGGAAATAAAAACATTCTGATTTCCAGGGACAGGTTCTTTGTTTCTTCATGAATTGCAGCCTTGTATTTTACCCAACAGCTGGTGTGGCAAAATTCCTGAGAGCAGGAACCAGAATCCAGCTTTTTCTTTGTCCTGCAAATTCCTCATCACTGGAATACACAAGCATCATCTCTCTAGCCTAAGAATTTTTATCTGCTGGCTGGAATAATCCCTTGCAGTATCTATTGGAAGCCTTGGGGAATCTCTTTCCCCAGTGCTGCTGCAATATCCAGGGTGTCAGTGCAGCCTCCAAGCAGTCTTTATAAGAAAGGAGATACTACTGCAATATTTCAAAGTGTAGTTGTGGCACTTGGGGACAGGGTTTAGTGGTGGAGTGGGCAGGGCTGGGTTAATGGCTGGACTTGATCTTAGAGGGCTTTTCCAACCTAAACAATTCTGTTCCACTGTTAAAAAAGAAAAAAAAGGAAAAAAAAAAAAAGCTTAAAGCAAAACTTTAGAAGGGTCTGACGCCTCCATAAGAGCTCTAGAAGAAACAATCACCTGCTGTTCCTAACTGACTTGCTAGCACCTCCGGCTAGTAAGAGATGAAGAATTAAAATTTTAAAGAGAGCTCGACTCATCCTCCTCCTCTCATCATAAAAGACTGCTCATAGCACGCACTCCTGAAAATGTACAGATTTTCCAATTGAAATGTTATGCCAAGTCAGGGGAGTGGAGAAGGAAATACCCAAGAGAAAAAGGGTTAAGTATCCTTATATCAACTAGTGTAAAAATTAACATTTTCCAAATAATTAAAACCACTGTGGCACACTGAGCACCATCACAAGTTAAGGCAAAAAACATCAATCTATAGTTTTTAAGAGCATCCTAACGCAGACTGATGAACACAGATGAGGGTTCAATACCTCACAAAGGGGCACAATGAGCTCAAGCATTGAGAGGAAGTGTACTGTTAACTAAAATGATATTAAAATGATACTTCTGAGTGTTTACAGTTACAAATATTTATAATGGGAGTAACTTGGCATTTAAATGGATGCTACTGCTCTGTCAGGATTTCATCTTAGTTGAATAATGGTGGTGGAGTATCACCTGTTACTGACTTATCTTGAACATTCAAGCCAGACCAGGTGTTCCCAAATCAAAGTTTGCAGAAGAGTTTCTACAAATGCAGGGTTCTGTCTAAAATATTGAGCAGTTTGATGTCAGCAAGACTTGCAATATTATCATTAAAACAAGGTGCTGACTGAAACAATAGAAACTGAGTGTTTTCTTAGCCATCAGCAAACGCACGACATCAGGATCTGCCTGGAAAGCTAAACGTGTTCTGACATGGTTTTTGAGAAAGCTGGATTTGCCTGGAATTATTATCCCTCCCATATAAAGCAGAAGCTCTTGAGTTCAGGTATGAGCACAAACATAGTAAAAGTGGAATACAAGTGCAGACAGGCTTAAGAACTACTTCCAGAAGACTGAATGCTGAACAGCCCTCTCCTTATTTCATCAACTTTTTCTGCTCTTGAGGCTGCATAACTTTTTACTGCCTTAAGGAGAGATTCATGACACTTCTCCAATGCAGCCTTCCAAATTAGGTGTATTTCCTAGAATGAGAAGATAAAGAAGGAAAAAAAAATTCCATCAGGAAAGTTAAATCTTTATCAAGCATGAATGTTAAGTGAGTGGTCTGGTGGACTCAAATTATTTCAACAGTATCTCATCCACGGCTTAAGAAACAGCATTCACAAAACAAAGGGGAGGCTGTTTAGAGGATCATTGTACTGTCCACTCTACAACAGGAATGTAAGAAGATTCCTTTGGAGGGAGGGAAAAAAACCCTCACCTTGGCTTTCCTTGCCTTTTCTTCAGCATCCTCCTCCAGCTGCTCAATTTTACCCTTCATCTGTTTGATTTCCTTGCGAATAGCCATCACTTTGTCATATACAGCACCCCTCTTCTCCTGGATTTTGTTAAAATGCCTAAAGGTGAGAGAAAAAAAGTTAGTACTGAGCCTTTTGACTAATTCCAGATTAAACTTAAGACCACCGTGAGCAAAGCTTGCATTTTATGAGCATAAAACCAGTAGCTTCCAGAACAACAATATATATAATTTACTTTTTCAGAAATTAATGCAATTTTTAAACTAGAACAAACTTAGGTACCAGAAGTGAAATTCCAGGTGGAGTTAGAGGAGTATGTTGAAGATCCTTAGTTGCTGCCAATCAAGGCAACTCAAGTGGCCTCAGTGGAGCCAACCCTGGACATTGCCCTCCTGGTCTTTGAGTGGTGCAGGTTAAAGCAATACAGCTGCACCCGATGTTCCAGCATAACTCCATGTCACACACTTTCCTGAGCCACAGAGCCCATCCCACAAACCTAAAGCTCCAATCCCATACATCTACATCTGTTATCTGCAACACCCAGTCCATCATTTCACTGCATCCCCAAGACCAAATTACATTTCCCTAGCTTGTAGGTAAATTCAGATGGCTCCAGCTGTGATCTGCCCTGGCACCACCAAAGGCTGGCTGTTGGAACAGCGGATTTACTCTGACCTAAAGTGCAAAAAACACCTACCAGTTCATACCAAGCATTTGTACAATAATGACATCTGGAATTGTAGCAGCAGTTTCCTGTGAAGAATGGCGGAAATAACTCATACTTAGCAGGAGCCCATATATACCTTCCTACCTCAAGGGAACAGTCAGGACACATTCCCTTATTCACCAGCAAAAACTCATCTTCAACCAAGGTTACCTCCCTTCCTCTCTTGCTTATCAAAGCATCTAATTTTATCACTCAAGGGAAATACCTGACACGTTAAAAACAGAAATTAGTAGCAACTTTTGACAAAAAGGAGCATTAGATTATATTGTTTTCATTCCTTAATTAAAAGCCATGATTCACGGAATCATTTAAGTTGGAAAAGACCTCTGAGAACAAGTCCAACCTATGGCCAAACACCACCTTGTCACTTGGAGCATGGCACTTGGTCTTTCCCTAAACCTCCCTGGGCAGCCCGTTCCAAGGTCTAATCACCCTTTCTGTCCAGAAATTCCTCCTGATGTTCAACCTATTTTCCTTCCAAATTATCTCCTTTAGTAGTAGTAGCTGGTACAATATACTAAGCGCCATTCTGCACACCACACAAACCTTAGCATGACTAAATATTACTCGACTCTCTCAGCCATGTGGAAGAAGCTCCCTTCCATCACAGCTAATCCACTCAGCCAATAATTTTCCATATTCTCTTTCCCATCTGTGTACCAGAAAATTGTTTTAAAATAAATGATCTCTGTAACAGTTCAGCACTAACCTCACAGCGAAGCCAGGACCTTACAGGGCTGCAGTTTGGTGCTGTAAATACAGCCCTGCAAGCCTTCAGCATATGGGAGGAAGGAAGAGGGGCTGGGAGGCTTTGATCAAATGACACTTTTCCTTTTGTTTTAGAAGCATCATGTCAGGATAATGCTCCTCCGAGATGCGAGCCCCATATCCCCATGGGTCTTGAACATCTTTGATAATGAGCAAAAGTGGCAAGGGAAATTATGAAAAATTCATGAAAGGCAAATGGGGCTTTGTTGAAGTCTGATAAGTCGGAAAATTATCCCAATGTGACATTCTCTTTAAGAAGATAAAAGAATCAAGAATAAGCATTATAAATTAAATTAGTGCTCCAATAAAAGAATTGCTGTCAAGTCACATTGCAATTACTGATTTGAGACCCCAGCTCCCCGGCTGCAGCACTACTGGTCTTCACACAGAGCTGTCCCACACTGCTCGTTTTCTCCTTACTGCTAAGCTGTCTGTTTGTAGCAGACTTGAACTCTGGTAGCACATAACAAAGACATAAAGCAGCATCAGGCAGAAACATCAACTCCTCCATACTCAGGCACAGTGCACTTGTACTGCTCGACATCTTCACGCATCTTTTGAATCTTTATCTCAGCTGTAGAAAGCCTCTCTTGTTTCGCAGTGACCATCCTCTTTAAGGACATTTCATCTGTCTTGGTCTTTTTCAGCTCTACCTGAGCACTCTCAATTTGGTCCTCCAGATTTCTGACCTAGAACACAGAAGTAGAGAAATAAATTAAATAGAAATAA
>WEIT01009679.1:167533-204948 GCA_013389985.1 Dryoscopus gambensis | reverse complement strand
CCCGATGGATAATGGAGGAAGCGCCGTGGACATCTCCCAGTCGGGGGAGGCTCCGGGGGAAGGGGGCTGCGGGACGAGCAGGGCGCGGGGCTCTGCCTGCCCCCCGCACGGGCAGCTCCGGCGGAGCCTGGCCCCGCCTGGCTGGGGAGGGCTCAGCCCTGGGAGCCAACGGGGATACGGGGCGACAAAAGGCTCTGATGGCTCGAAAGGCTGAGCTTACATCGGGTAATCCAGTCCGAATCCACGCGTGGGTCTGTTCAAGGAGCCTTAATGCGCTTTGCTGACTCATAGTAGCTGCAGTGTTGTGGCAGAGTTGGGAAGGACCCTTTTTTCTGCTGCCGCTCTGTGCCGTGTCGTGGTCTAAAATCTCGTGTCTGTGGCTCCTGCCGGAAGGAAACATGGCAGTGTGAAAGGTAGAAATTGAGTCTTCTGCACCGTGACGGTGCCTGTCAGCAAAACCCTTGCAGCTGCGGGCAAAGGTTACTGAAACGCTCCGGGCGCCACAATCCAGAAACGACCGTGAGAGTTCTAGTGACTTTGGAGTGGTTTATATGGCTCCAAATTACGAGAGCAAAGGTTTGAGGTACGCTTTTATATCAGTAGCATAAGAGTAGCAGTTTTATGACACACCCAGTTTAATGCTTTGCCGTGCTCTTTGCTCCCAAAATAAACCCCCAGATGATAATTTAGTGCTGGAAGATAAAATGCCTGGTTATTCAACAACCTTGTAATTTGAAGGGGGAAATGTGACCACCAACCTGCTCTACATGTTCTATTTTCAGTGTGTCACCTGTCAGGTGCTAACCTCAATTACAGGTGCATGCAGCTGACTTTTCTTCATTACTTCAGGGTTTTAATATTCTTGCTGATAATTGTTTACCACACTTCCTGTGGACAAAGCCAGCTGTTGTCTTTACCTTGCTCCATCGATGATAATCCCATTGCAAATGAGAACTAAAACCTAGTCCCCAAAGATCCCTTGAGAGGGGTGCTGGCACTGCTGCAATAGGAAGACTTTACACCAGTTCCATGACGTGGCCTGTTTTTCCCCACACTGAAAGATTGTGCAGGAGGGACAGTGCAGGAGACACCAAAACCTCACTACATCGTGGAGGCACCATCTGGAGACAGGCACTGACTGGGGTTTGATTAGAATTATCTCGGTGCTGGAGGGAGGTCTCTGCTGTCTCCTGCTGTGCTCCGTCATGCAGCACCCTCTAGGGTCACCCCGACAGGCGTCTGAGGTTCAGGGTTGTGCAAGATGGTTGTGGGGAAGGGCCCTTTGCTCTCTGGCAGCTGGGAGGGAGCCGGAGCGCTCTGTGTGCAGCAGGGCAGGCTGATGGGGGCAGGTCTGGCAGATGGGGAGCAGGAAAGAGGGAGAACATGGAATGTGGGGCAGCATGGCTGAGGCTGCAGGATGCACCTTCTGCCCCATGCTTGTGTCTCAGGCCTGCATGAGGGAGCACAGAACAATTAAATAAAAGGGCCTGGTGTCCCCTGGACACTGGTGCAGATGGCCACCAGTAAATGCCAGTATAAGTGTGTTGTTGGAGCTGTTCACCAGTTTGTGACTCTGAGAGGGTTCCTGGGAGCTGCAGGGCTGAGGATCGGTCATCTGGCCAGTGGCTCTTTACCCAACAGGTTCAGTTATCATTGCCGTGGTGGTGGGTTTTATTAGTATTTTATATAAGGATGACCTTAGCAGTACAAATTAATCATTCATGTAGCCCAGCTCCTTCCAGCTCAGGGCATTTCTGAGCCAGGCTCTATTATAATTCCCAACTTACCTCTTATTCCTAGAACTTGCCCAGTTTCCTGTTGAATTTATGAGAACTGCCTGCATTCACAATGTCCTTCAGCAAGGAGTTCCCACTGCATGAAGAAACATCTCTCTTAGGGAACAGGCTGGAAATAAACTGATTTCATTTGGTGGCCCCTAGCTCTGGGGCTAGAAAGGCCCATGAGTTTCTGTCCAGGCTGGACTAGGTTTCTCCAGACACCACTTCCCACCAATGCTTAGGTGATTTTAAAGCTTGCTTGACAGGAACTATGCAGAGAACTCCTGGTTTGTGCAGGCTCCAAGAGGTACAAATTCACTCAGCCACCATTTCTCTCTTCCTGCAGCCAGTCCCTGTGCTGGGAGCTCTTGGGGTCTAAGCTCAGCAACTCTTCCGTGCACACATATCGTGTCTTGCTACTTCCCCAAAATATTCATGGGCTCCCTTTCTCTAGCAGCACCACGATGGCTGTTCTCTCCAAGGAGTATGGCTACGTCATGCTGACCGGGGCCGCCAGCTTCGTCCTGGTCATGCACCTCGCCATAAAAGTGGGCAAGGCCCGCAAGAAGTACAACGTGGAGGTGAGTGCTCAGGCTGAGGGGATGGCAAGGTTGGAGCCAGTCTGTTGACAAGCTAGGTGACACATTGCTCACTTTGGGGTGACTTGCTGACATTTCCTGTCCCACCACACAGATGCAGAAGGGATGGAGCTGCCATGGCTCTCCAGAAAGCATATCAGAGCTCTGGATTTGGGACATCAGGTGCTTGGCACCAAGTTGAAAGCATGTGGCTTTGAGCTTGGCAGCACTGATGGGCAAGAAACTGCGTGGCCCTTTTGCCCCGCAAATAAGACTTGATACAGCACTAGGGGGAAAGGGATCATAGGGGCACAAAAGTGACAGGAGGGTTTCTCAAACTCAGGGGGAGCACGTGAGTCCTGTCAACAAGAAGTCTTTCAAGTGACCTTCCCTCAGCATCCATTGGGGAGTCTAAGCCAGGCAGAGCTCTGGGCTGGGTGGGGACAGTTGTGAATCATGGCCATGGCATGCAGAGGCTGCTGTGCCACTTGGCTTCAGCACAAGCCACTGCTCCTTTGCTTTTTCACCACTTCACTGACGGAAGTGACAAGCAGGGGTGGGCATGAGGACAGCTCCAGCCGCCTGTTCGGGTGATCCTATTCCTGCTGCATCAAGTCAGGATGGGAGCAAATGTACCCAGTGCATGTGGTTCTGGATTTTTGGCCTGGGGAAGCCTTTGCAGCCTAGGCAGCAGCTCCAGGAAGGTGGTGACCTTGAACACAGCCTTTGTGGGCCCCGGGGCAGGGACAGGCTCTAACGTGCCCCTGCAGGTTGGTCTTGCAAGCAACCAGGCAGCCCTGGGCTCCTGGGGAGAGGAGCTGCAAGCCAAACTTGCTGATGCTTTGCTGCTGGTTTATTTTTTGGCAGTATCCAACCATGTACAGCACAGACCCTGAACACGGGCAGATATTCAACTGCATCCAGCGCGCGCACCAGAACACGTGAGTGACACCTTTGAACAGGGGCCTTGGAACACACAGGGCTGAGGGGCAGGGCCCACAGCCCCAGAGGTGCTGCTGCCATTGCTTTGATCGCAGCTGAACCTGCAGCTGCTTAGCAGTAAGGCCATGCTGGCTCCTTCCCGTGCCTTAAAACCATGGGATGGTGCTGTGAAGCCATCTCCTCCAGTTCCCAGCAACTTGGTTCCATGAGTAGATAAGACATGAGAAATCTTGTTTCCAGAAGGTGCTGATCTGGTGTGCTGCCCAGGTCTCCCTGGGGAGAAGCCAAAGGCCACCCAGCTCCTACGGACAGGCTGCAACAGCACATCAGAGGGATGCTGGGAGGTACAACTCCTGGGGAATGTTTAGAGTGGCTTAGGGAACAAAATGGAAAGAGCAGATGGGTGACCTGGGAGAGAGGCACAGGCTAAGAGGAAGCCCCTAAAATTCTGTGCGTGCTCAAATCCCTTCTTTCCTCAGCCACAGCATGAGCACAGAGTCTTGTAAAGAGCCCAAAATGCCCTTGGCAGGGGATGTTTGCAGCTTCTGCCCTTCTGGAGTTTCCTCTTTGTAAGCAACCTGAGCACAAACACAACCTCCTCACTTTTATTTTCAGATTGGAAGTCTACCCTGCCTTCCTGTTCTTTTTAGGCACTGGTGGACTCTACCACCCGGTAAGTGATGCAGAACTCTGCTCTGGTTCCCTGACCTGGGAAGGGTGGGGGGCAGGAGGCCAAGACAGCCCCTTCAGTAGCCATATCACACTTAACAGCAGTGCTCCTTCTGAAAATCTAGCTGTAGAAGGTCCTCTGCAGGAGAATCACAAGTAATAAACGCTGTTTCAGCTATTAGAACCCTTTCCTTCCCCTAAAGGTGCCTTGTTAGACAAAGCAAAGCATTTGCAGCCTCCAGTCACTGAATGGGAAAGATCCCTCCAGCCCAGTTTTTCCAAGCCCTGCCAAAGGAGGTCAACAAAAGCCTAGATTATTTTTAACTGAAAGATGCAGACCACTTGGGAGGCGGTAGGCAAATGGGAGAGGCCAAATGCAGTAGCTCTATCTTTGCAGTCAAAAGACAAATCAGGTCCTTCCTGAAGACACACTCCTTTTCCAAGAGGGAACGAAGCAGCATAGGCACATCTGGCAAATGGGAGCCACACTGAAGCAAGCTCTAAATTAAGAGTCAAGGTGGAAGTTTGGAACACCTGCTGGAGGCAGTGGAGCAGGGCTTGGAGCAGCAGCTGTCTCCACAATCCTGGCTGTTGCTCTGACTCACTAACTGGCCAGGGCTGAAATGAGATTTGGCACGTGGTTGCCTGCACGACTTTGCTCAAGCCTCCAAAGCCTTTAATGCTTCTCCCTTCTGTGCAGCGGGTTGCCACAGGGCTTGGCATCACCTGGATCGTTGGGAGGCTCCTTTATGCCTATGGCTACTACACAGGAGGTAGGTCTGTACCCTGCCGCGCACAGAGGCTGCTTGGAAGCTCAGGTCTCCTACAGTGACCTCAGGACTCTTTGCTCCCGGGCAGGTGTGCAGGAAAGGGTGCAGGTCTGCAGGCTACCAACACGGCAGTTGGGAAGAGCTGTCATCCAGTAGGGATGACTACCCTAAGAGGCCTGAGCTGGTGCCTGTTGTTTTGCCCTGGGGATTTACCTTTAGTTCCTGCTCCCTCTTCAATTTCCAGGGTGGGCTTAGTCTTTCAGTGAACTGACAAGTCCTGCCTTTTTTTCCAGATCCCAAAAACCGAAGGAGAGGGGCCCTTGGCAGCTTGGCACTCCTTGGGCTGGTGGGCACGGGTGTATATTCAGCCTGCCAGCACCTAGGCTGGGTCTGCCACCGGGAGTGCTGAGAAGCTAAAGGGAATTTTCTTCTGTTTTCTTTTAGAAGACTTGGCTTCCTGTGTTTTTTCCCTTTTCTTACTCAATAAAAGGAAGTTGTCAATTCTGTATTTTCATTCTAAAGTTACAGAGAGTTTTCTTAAGAAGCTCTGCAGAATGGTAGAACTACTCTGGTTTTGGAGGACTACAGAAGTCTGTCTGTCAGGCAGAGGTGTTCTTTCTAGCTTTTATGATTTTAGTGATCAAAAAGCCACCTTGCAGCTCATTTAACCCACACAGCAGCAGCCCCATTTCTGGACCCATCAATTCATGTCACTCTGAGATGTTCCAGAGTAAGTATTTATTTAATTGCTAAAAAGAGACATAGGCAAACATTTAAAGTTGTTGCTTCATCATGTGTATAAAGAACAGTAAATTTACAGGAAGGAAGGGAGATAGCTTTCACTATTCTGTGCTGGAGCTTGCCACCACTCTTGTGTGGAGGTGATTCTCAGGGCCATGCCTGGCCCAGGCAGCATCAGCCAACCCTTCCCACAATGTTTTGTCCCACTTGTAAGTCAGGTACAGATAGAAAAAAACAAAACTTGAGGTTACCAAGGTTCTAGAGGGAATAAACAATGCTACAGGTAACGCTTTTTTGGAGAATAGACAGGGTCTATAGCTACAGGATATCAATGTGTCCAAGAGCTTATACGTGTATTGAGTAGGGTCCTACCTGTTAAGAAGCCAGAACTGAAGTTGATGAAGGTGGAAGGCAGGGGGGAATCAAGGCACACAGCCTGGGAAGCCTGGGCCTGGCCTGGGCCACTGACAAGCCTCTGGTAACACCTCTGTGGCTGCTGCCAAAAGCCACATTGGTGCCTCCTACTCTGAGCTTCCCACTGCCCACCAGACCAGTCAGAGCTGAGCCCTGTGTGTACATCCTGCCTTGCAGGAGCAGGGTGGCTTAATGCTGCTCCAGCTCTGCTTCCTCCCTCCCGGGCACTGACAATTGTAGGGTACTTTATTGCTGTGTACATGATCCACATCTCTGGCTGGCAGGCAAGAGCTGCCTGATGCTCCCCTGCGCAAGGCCCTGAGCCACTAAAACACAGACTCCACATCACCCATCTCCACGCAGACAGTCTTCAACTGCGAGTAGTACTCGATGGCTGCCCGGCCGTTCTCCCTGCCAAATCCTGCAGGGAAGAGCTGGAGTGAGACACAGCTCCAGGCACTGCCAGGGGCCATTCACAGCCCCTGTAGCTGGCACGTACCAGGGCAGGTCACACAGAGCTCACCTGAAGACTTGTATCCTCCAAAAGGCAGCTCCACAGGACTGACATTGTAGTTGTTGATGAAGCACATCCCGGCCTTGAGAGCAGCCACTACCCTGTGAGCCTTCTGGATATCCCTGCAGGAAAAGGGCAATTCAGCTGGATCCCCTCCTTCCCTGCCTGGTAACATCCACTGGAAAAAGGCCAGCAGGCCACACTGGTTTTTGGAGTCCAGCCTGCCCTACTCTGTCTTTGCCTGCTGGAATCAGGTGGCACCAATTCCCAAGGATGCTCCAACTGCATTTGATTCAGGAGGGCAGGACAAGGACACCAGCAATGCAGAGTGGGGCAAGTAGCCAACAGCAGCACAGCAGGCTCCTGGTACATCCTGGAGATGCAGGAAGGCAGGGAGCAGGCCAAGCCAGGCTGGGAAGACCCCAAAGGGCAGCTGGGCCCATCCAACACTTCAGGAAAAACTGGGAGATGTGCAGTCATTTACAAATTTCCTTTCTGGCAATCACTTGCGTCAGCTTTTCTGGAAGAGGATACCCATGCCCATACTAAGACCCTGCAAGAGGAGCAGCACATCACTGCAGTATTTCCCCTCCCTAGAATGATTTCACAACACTGCCCAGTCATACCTAGTGAAGACACCACCTGCCAGGCCAAATTTGGTGGCATTGGCTCTCTCCACAACCTCCTCCTCCGTGTCAAATGGCAGGATGGCCATGACAGGCCCAAAGATCTCTTCCTTCACACACACCATGTCATCCTTGCAGTTCCCTGGAAGCAAGGCAGAGCACAAGTGGTTCAGGAGGAAGAGCAGCAGCACAGCCTGTGCATTCAGCAACCCACACAGCCTTGAAGAGAGCACCCAGCACTGCACAGCCTCCCTGCAGAGCAGCCAGGCACACCCTGCATCTCAAAAGCACCAACTGCATCATTCCTGTCAGGCCCCCCCACAGCCCAGATTTCCCTGGATGCAGTTATTGGAAACCTCAGCTCCCTCTAGTGCCCCCATCCAAGTGCCAGACCACGCTGGGGACATCACAGAGCCAGGTTACCCTGAACTCAGCATTCTCAGGAGAAATTCCACAGCACCCATGGTACCGTGACCGAGATGGATCATACCTAACACACAGGGACGCATGTAGTAGCCATTCTTCAGCTTCGGGTCATCTGGCACATACAGGTCCCCACCACACAGCACCTGTGCCCCCTGGGAAAGAGCCAAGAGAGGAAGGGATGCAGGAACATCCTGCCCAGCTGCCGTAGCTCTGGCTGGCCCTTAGCCTATCCCAACAGACCGTGCTAAGAAGTTTGTCCCCACCTTTATCATAAGCCCCTTTTACTGAAAAGCTGCCATCAGGTGGCCCCAGAGCCTTCTCCTCTTCAGGCTGAACTACCCCACCTCTCAGCCTTTTCTCACAGTGAGGTGCATTTTTCCTGTGCTGAGGGGATTCCAGAGCTGATTGCAGTACTTGAAGTGGGGTCTCACCAGAGCGGGTCAGAGGGGCAGAATTCCCCCTCACCTGCTGCCCACACTGCTTTGGATGCAGCCCAGGACACGGGTGGTTTCTGGGTGCCAGCACACATGGATGGGGCATGTCCAGCCTCTCATCCACTCCCAAGTGCTTCCTGGCAAGGCTGCTCCATCAGTTCATCCCCTAGCCTAGATTGATACCAGGGGTTGCTCTAACCCAGGTGCAGCACCTTGTACTTGGCTCAGATCACGTCCCTGTCCTCCATGTGCCTTAACACAACTTCTAGGAGGATCTGTTCCATGATCTTCCCACAGTCACAGAGGTAAGGCTGACAGGTCTGTAATTCCCAGGGTCCTCCTGTCCACCCTTTTTGAAAATGAGTGAAGTGTTTTTCCTTTTCCAGTCACTTGGGACTTCACCTGACTGCCAGGACTTTTCAAGTACCATGGAAAATGGCTCAGCAACTACATCAGCCAATTCTCTCTGGACCCTGAGATGCAACCCATCAGATCCCATAGAATTATGTATCTAGTGGTCTAAAACACCCACTGAGTAATTCAAAAACGACCAAAAAACCCAGCTTAACTGGGAAGGCACAGGGCGGGAAAGCAGCTGGCAGCATGTTTGTCTAACAAGAGAGACATTTCATGGGAGTCACAAGGCAGCATCACAATCTCACCTGCTCCTTTGCCTGCTTGATAAAGCCCTGCACACGATTCAGGTGGGGCCGGTTGATGAGGGCTCCCATCCGTGTGTCTTCCAGAAGAGGGTCTCCAATTTTGATTTTCTGGGTGCATTTCACCACCTCCTTTGTGAAGGTATCCAGGATCTTCCTCTCCACAAACACGCGGGTGCCATTGCAGCACACCTGGGATACAGGACAGGCAGCTCAGAATAGGAAACACAGCACTCCACAGTCCTTCCCTGCTTGGGTCCTGCTCCAGAGGCTCTTGGAAAAGCCTACACAGCTGCTACAACAGCTAACTTGTCCCTGGGGACAAGGAACACAAGATTACCCTGGGGCTGTGACTGCACTGAACAGTCCTTGCTGGACACAGTGGTTCTGATGCCCCCAGGTGGCAAAAATGCATCAGGTCACCAGCAGCAGAGACCTCGAGCTGACTTCTGAATTCCCAGAAATTACTCTGTTGAGCAAATTTGCCAACAGGATTACACAAAACCTGCAGTACATGTGGCTATTCCAAATTTGGGAAGGACAGAACCCTGTCCTCAGACTGAGCACACCAGGCTGTAACCTGCTGCCCCTGCAAGGGCACCCAGCACAGCTTCTCCTGACCTGTGAGTGCCAGACTGGTGCCCAGGGCACAGGAGAAGCTGTGCTGAGCTGGGTACTGGGTGTCAGGGAGGCTCCATGTGTGGGAAGGACAGGCTAAGGCACACTCTGCTGGGACACCCTGCCCTGGCTCCTGCAAGGGCATCGCTTCTGACACTGCACAGGAAAGGGTGTGGCAAGATGGGAGCTCCAGGGCATCCCTCACTACACGAGGTCACAAGCTGAATGAACTCACTGCCCAATCCTGAAAACACCCGGCTTCCCTGGGAAGGAGCCCTCCTGCCCCACAGACACACACCTCGCCCTGAGTAAGGAAGTTAGCCATGAGAGCTCCCTTCACAGCATTATCCAGATCGGAGTCCGAAAAGATGATAAGGGGGGATTTGCCCCCCAGCTCCAAGGTGACTGGCTTGATCCCTTTAGCTGCCATCTCCATGATCTGAGTGGAACAAGGACAGAAGAGATGAGTAACCCACTGGGCACGGGGATGCTGGTGGGGAGAGGTAAGAGACCCAAAAGCAAAGTTCCTGCAGGACCATTCACCAGCAAAAGAAGCAGCGTGAAGGGCAAGTTGGGTTTCCTATATGTGCTTAGTTCAGACTGAGGACAGCCTCAGAGGGTTTGGAGGTTGTTTTTTTACAGATAAAACCAAAAAAGCCTGGAGTAGCATTTGCAGGAAGTCTTGTGCTCCATGTAAGCTGCAGGCAGCTGTAGCTGCATCTGTCACTGCACCCAACAGGTACACACATGTAGGGAGCATTCAAGGGACAACATTTCCCTTCCTTCAACTCAGAATTTATTTCCAAAAGTCTTTCTTTAATTTTGGAATAATAAATTAAAAGTGAGAAACTCACAGGAACTATTCTCTTGCTTAAACGCAGTAGGCTGCATGCAGCTTTAGTGCTCTATTGCAGCCAGAAACACATTTTCCCAGTGCTGCTGTTTTGTGTACTGTCCTCCTGAACACCCAGCTGAGCAGCTCAGGGACTTCACTGCAACCAGTGGCTAAGCAAGTGAAGCTGATGAAGGGGTTTCTCTCCTAAGCCCATGCCCAGCAGGTTAACTGGATCCCCAGCATGAGCCCGTACATGCTGCAAGCTCCTTGCTCAGCCCCAAAAATGCTGACTCGCACCCCGCCTCTACAAGCTTAATGCAGAAAAGCTCAAGGAGATATCAACTACAGACCCCTTGTTCCAAGGTGCCTTTACCTTCATGCCAGTTGGCACACTGCCAGTGAAAGAGATTTTGGCCACATCTGGGTGCTGGCAGAGGAACTGGCCCGTGGCCGCCCCACCCTGCACCACATTGAAGAGCCCCTTGGGCACTCCCGCCTCTGTGAAGATCTCTGCCAACCTCACCACAGAAATGGGTGTGAAGGGTGAAGGCTTGAAGACCATCGCATTGCCTAAGGGAACCCAGACACAAGCAAGGTGGGGGTTAACACCCAAACTGCTTCAGGGAAGAAACAAAAACAATCCCCCACCACACAGTGAGCTTGTCTCAACAGATCCCAGGTGTTTCCCCCAAGAGAGGAGGAAATGCTTTCAGCTGATCACTGCAACTAGCAAAAAGGTGCCCTTCCTGCTGGGGAGAGGGCTGGGGGAGATGGAGCTGCTGGTCTTGCCCTGCATACATTTCCAGAGACCTTCCCCATCTGGTACAAAGCCAAGCTATCAAAAAAGCAAAGCTTTTCCTGATGCACTCCTAACCTCCTGACATACGATATGTTCCTCCTTTCATTTCCCTTCCCTTTCTGCCAGAGTAACAGCCCAAACAATCTGCTAATCCTTCAGCACTTCAAGGTAATTGTAGACTTCATCCCACAAATCACTCTCTCCCACAGGATCACTTGGCTTTGAAGAAACACTTGTGTGAGCAGAAAGTCTCCATTACCGCAAGCCAACGCTGGGCCAGACTTCCAGCAGGCAATCTGGAAAGGGTAATTCCAGGCTCCAATCCCAACACAGACCCCAAGTGGTTCTCTCCGAGTGTACCCAAAGGATCCCCCAGGAAGCTGGATGTGTTCACCTGCAAAGAAACAGCCAGAAGGTGGAAAAGAGCAAAGCCCCTACCTGATCAGAGCCACCAGGGGCCAGATCTGGCTTTGCCTGGGAGCAGAGACAGTTTTACCCCAGCAAGCTCACAGAAGGTGTGCGAGTGCCCACAGAGCATGGCAGCATTGGGGGGAGACCTCTCAAAATCCTTCCAAGGTCTTCAGAAAAAGGAATGGTCCACCTCTTAGAGAAATCAGCAGTAAAGATGGCTTTGTGCCATTGGAGTTACCAGGGAATGTGGGACAGAGAGCAAAGAGCAAACTCCAGTAACATCCTCACCTGCCAGAGATCCTGCCAGCCCTGCATAATATTCCAGGCACTGCCAGGATATGTCGATGTCCACTCTGGCTTCAAAGATGGATTTCCCATTGTTGATGGTCTCCATGGTGGCAATTTCCTCTCTCTGCTCCTGTAAGAGGCACAGGACAGAGAAAACATGTTAGAGAAGCCTGAAGCAGAACTCCACAAGGAGACAGCCGCTTCCCAAGCACACAAGTCCCAAACAAGATCCTGCCATGAGAAATGGTCATCTCCAAAAGAAACATTCCCAACTGCTGTTTATCAATTTCCTCATGGTGACTGAGTGCAGGGCAATGTCAAAGGGAAAGCCTCTGGGGTTCACTACTGGTCCAGTCTTGTTTAATGTCCCTGTTTATCTAAAAGATGGACAAACATGAACTTAGAAGCCAGCTGGCAAACAATGATTAGCATTTGCAAACTAAACTGGGAAGAGCAAACAGCAAGATCAGGATGGAACCAGAGGCCAGTGAAGAGGACAAAGCAATGCAGCTGGGAAGCATCCTTTAACAGACCAGCTCCCAGGCAGAAATATTACCCTGCTCTGGATGTCTGGCAAAAGCAGAAGTTTGGCATAAAGAAAAGTTTTCTCATGACTGATACACACTGGGGAAAGAAGGTCTGGGTTCTTACAGATCTGTGCCTTGATGGAGATTAACTGTGATGCCCAAGAACCTGTTAGCTCAGAAAGAAGATAAAGCTCACTTATGTGTATCCTCTCCCATGTGTATTATCTGATAGATAAAAAACAGTATTGCTACTTTCTCTTATTCCCAGGATATGTTCCAGTCATGTAACAACAGCCTCCAACAAACAAAAAGTTCAGCAATGCCAGTTATGCAATTACAGTTTTGAAACTGTATGCAGTGAAATTTAATCTTTGAAGCTGTTAAAAGAATCACAAACCCTACAAGATGTCACCTGGATGGCTTCAGTGTTATATCTCCTAACAGAATTAAGCTGAGAAAGCACACACTGGCCTTGAATCCAGTGATAAGACCAAAGCTGCACACATGGGCGCTGACTCCAGTGATAAGAACAAATCCCTGCCTGAGGCAGCCTCTCTTCTGGCCAAAGGTGGGTTTTAACTCCTGAGCAACTCCTGGAGCTCTGGAAGTCCTGCTGAAGCCCCCAAGAGCCACAGTAGCCCACAAGGAAGCTCAGAGACAGAACCAACCCCCTCCCCAACAACATACCCGAATAATTCTGGCAGCCTCCAGCATCACCCGGCATCGCTCCATGCCTGACATTTGACTCCATATTTTAAAGGCAGCCTTTGCACTCTGCACAGCCAGATCAACTTCCTTCTCCCCAGAGCAGGGCAGCTTGCACAGCACACGACCTGGGCACGTTTTAAACAAGGAATAAATGAGATGGAAATCTCAGAAAAGGGGCCCAGAACGTAGTTTATCTTGCACCAAACCCCACATACTTCAGTCAAGCCACCTATACCAGGCACAGAATTTCCCCCATGGTTCTCACTGAAACCCACTGATTTGTAATCAGCCATAGAAGAAGTGCTGCAATTCAGCTGGTCTGAATTAAAAGAGCTGACAGTCTCCACAGTCGTGTTCTGGTAACTAATTAGCTCCAGTTGTTACAAAATTGCTGGGTTTCCCAGTTGAGTTTGTTACACTTCTACCACCCTCTTCAGGACTCTCGTTACACATTCCTCAGGATGGTTAAACGCTTAGAGTGATTTTCCTGAACGCTACATACTGAAAACTACAATTATATAATTTTAGAGAGATTTAAATCGCGGGGCTTTGCCAAAATCAGGCACCGCTGCATTTTGTGTCTGCCTGAGAGCTGATTTCTGCAGTAAAGAGTGACGACGGGCAAACGCTGTAAGCAGAGCGCAGCCACTACAGCAGGGTGGCTCAGGAGCAGCGGGGCGTGCAGGACACCCGCACAGCGGCACCCAGGTGAGCTGGGGGAAGGCGGAGGACACTGGGCCCTGCAGGCACACAGGCTCTCCCTGTCCCGGGCGCGGCGTTCCCCCGGTACCTGTGGCCGGCTCGAACACCTCCTCCAGCTGCCCGCCGTCAGCGGGCTGGACGCGGGCGCCCGCGCGGTAGTTGAGGGGCTGCTGGACGGTGAAGGTGCCGGTGGCGGAGCTCATGGCGAGGCCGGGAGCGAGTGAGCGCAGCCGGCGGAAGAGGAGGAAGCTCGGCAGTCGGGACTGTGCCAACATCGGCGGGATCCCGTGGGGCACCGCGGCGCAGAGGCACCGCCTCTTCCACGGACGTCTTTTCAGCGTCAGCACCGCGGGGCCCGCCCCACTCGGGGCGTGCCAGCTGCGAGGCAGCCGATCCCGCGGCCTGCGGGAGCCTCTAGCACCCAATTAAGAGACATTATTAACATAAATTACATGCCCATGCCGTTTATTTCTCAGAAACAAAGGTCGCGTTATCTTCCGAGAGAAATTTCTTGGTTGGATGAACGAACGACTGCTGGTGGAATACTCCACATGAATAATGATTTCAATGCTGCATAGCCTGGTTTTGGACAGGTGACGCCTGGTGCAGAATCCCGACTTATTACCTCCCCAAGGCAGTCTTGTTGCACTGGTCAGGCTTTCGGTGAGGGCTGTGCTTCAGGAGAACTTCCCTGCCTGGGGTGGGGGGCCAAGAAAGCCTCCTGCCTGCTTGGTTGCAGCCCGGGAAGGGGCAAGGCCGAGCATCTTCTGGATGTTCTGCAAGAACAACAACAAAGAGCACGATATCGTCAGACCATGGCAAGGGAAACAAAGAGGAAGAAATCCCAACTCTGCTCACAGAATAGCTGGGGTTGGAAGGAACCTCTGCATATCATCCAGTCCAACCCCCCCAGCCAAGGCAGGGGCACCTGGAGCAGGTGACAGGAACGCGTCCAGGCGCGTTTTGAACGTCTCCAGAGAGGGAGACTCCACACCCTCCCTGGGCAGCTGTTCCAATGATCTGCCACCCTCATTGTAAAGAAGTTCCTCCTCACGTTGAGGTGGAGCTTCTTGTTGTTTAGTTCATGGCCATTGCTCCTCATCCTGTTGCTGGGCACCACTAAAGAATCTGGCACTATCCTCTTGAAACCCACCTTTGAGACATTTACATGATGAGATCCCCTCTCAGTCTTCTCTTCGGACTAAACAGGCCCAGCTTCTGTAGTCTCTTCTCATTAGAGATGCTCCAGACCCCAAATCATCTTTGTGGCCTCTGCTGGATTCTCTCCAGTGGCACAAGTAAAACCTCCCCACTTGTATCAACAGATTCAGGTCCTCACCCACATAGTCTTATCCATCTGGCTACTGTATATTGAACCTCTCTCCCTATATGTTAAAAACAGCTCAGCATGGAGCCAGACAGCCATCCACAAGAGAGCTGGGCCATTCTTCCCCACCTCAACAAAAGCGTCTGAACAGCAAATCCATATTTTGGATGAGGATTCATTCCCATTTCCAGCTACACACTCCACCGTCAGCTGTCTTTACACACACAATTAACATACAGTATCATTGCAATTTAAATGCAGCGCAGGTTCCCAACGCCTGCCCATGGGCAGACCCTGCAGCCCTTGGTTTTCCCTAATTCCAAAAAGCACTGTAGGTGGTTGGCCATGGGAGCTGGAGGGTCTGCAGGCTGGTGAGGAAGGCTCTCTCCTAATGCAGCTGGAATTTGGGACAGCAGCGTGGCAACCAGAGTGAGTGCCAAGTGCAAGTCAGGAGCTTAGTCCCAGAATTAACATGAATGCCAGTGCTGCACACAGAACAATGGGACGCTGGAGAAATGCAGGATAACAGGACATATGGAGCAAACCCCAAAACCTGACTACTGGGATGACCTCATCTGCATCCAAGCAGGGTGTTTCAGAGGAAAACAACAAACAGGGGAAGAATTAATTAGCAGAGCCAGGCACAAGCCAAAAACTCACAGCAGAATATTTAAACTCAAATGTTTTTCTTGATTTTTGTGAATTTCCTTTAAATTTCACAACAGTGCAACTAGAAAGAGCCATCAATTCTTTCAGCTTCACCCTTCATTGTAAGGAACTCCAGCTCAAGATGCTGCTCCTGCAGTGCTGGCAAAACAGGAACATCTGATGCAGCGGAAAGAAGAAAACAACTGTGTCCTCCTTGTGTCATCACCTGAGTGCTGGCTATGGAAATAACAAAACGAGGAAGGAGGATTCTCTTCAAACCTGAGTGTCCTCTCCATAATAAGGGTAAATCAGACTGCAAGGTCACAGAGCTCTTGAACTTTTTTATTATGGAAGGAGCATAAACTAAACTGAAAAAAACAACAACAACAAAAAACCCAGATAGATTTTCAATTCCACAGTAGCTAAAATAAAATCAGGATTGATTCCAGCTGGAAATTATGAAATGGAAGGTTTCAACCCACACACAAGGAACACGTGAAGAGGAATTACATCAGATTTAGTCCATGGCATACAAAAGCCAGCCATGGCTGGTTGATGTTCAGCAACTGAATATGTGTGAGAGCATTAACTCCTTCCTGTGGCTCCTCTTAGTGTTTCTTCGATCAAGACACGGACAGAAAGGAGGCAACGAGCAGTCAAGGGAGAGACCCAGCAACACCAGAGGGTGCTGCAGAGCCAGCAGCCCGCAGGACTGGTGTCCTGTCAGCTTCCTATCGGCTTACCCGCGGAGCAGAGATCCCAGCAGGGCTCCATGGAACCCAGGAAGCATGCACTGCCTCCTCCCTGCTCCTTTTAGCACGGAGAGAGAGGAGAACTGTGGTGCTAAAGTTTATTCCAACTGCTTGAAGAGGAAGGGAGATGACAGTCTGTCTGTCTGAATTCCAGACTACAGACACTGTCCAGCATTACCCTTCCATGCAGTCTCCCCCCCTGCTCTGGAAGGCAGAAAGCATCACACACTACCTCCAAGGCAAGTTTTGCTGGACAACAATCCTGAAATCTGCACAGCTGGAAACACCAAGGATGGGGCAAGGTCCAGCAGAAACCTTGTCCCACCTGCTGTGGGCCATGCTGGACAAGGAAATCAGCAGAGTCTACTTCCAACACAAGCACGACAATCACCCTCAGGAACAGGGAGGGAAGAGTAAGATTTAAGGATCCAAATCCCTCATTTGAGCTCTTCTGATCTTTCCTCAAATGAGTGCAGTAAGGATAGGAGCTGCTCCTACTTTTGTCTTCAAATCCCTCAGAAGGGACCTCAGACAAGGCAGCAAGCGGCTCCCTGCTCTAAGACCAGGCCGTGGGGGAAAATGCAGTCCTGGGAGTAGGGATAATTGCTGGCTCCCCCTCCCATATTTCAGTGAGAAGCAACCTAATCTACAGCTCAGATGCATGTGAAAAGGAAGTGAAGAGCAGCAAAAGCCCAAGGAATAGCAGCATATCCCTCTTCCCAAACAGCACAGGTGAAGGCTGGGAGCTCAGAGCCAGGAGCAGGGACAGAGGATGTAACCCTGACACTGCACCTCCCACCCAGCCCAGCAGCAGACTTTCCCAGCTGAAACCCAACAGCTCAAGGACCCTCAAGGCCTCTCCCAGCAATCCTCTTCTCTCCAAACAGGAAGGCAGGAGGAACTAGGGGACAGGATTTACGTGCCAGGGAGAGCTGGGAACAGTGCAAAGGAAGTTACTCACTGTGAGGTGACTATTTTGGGAGATGCTGGCCAGGTCACAGGCAGCAAAGCTTCCCAGTCAGTGTTTGAAGAGTTTTATCACCCCCACATGACGAGAGTCCCTGATGCTGCTCCTGCCTGTCCCACTAATGTCAGTTTAATCACCGCCCAGGCAGTCTCCCACCCCCACGGACTCCCCTGCATTTCCCACCAGGTCGCTGTTTTTTCACACACACAGGAGTTCCTGCTCTACCTCTGAGCTCCACAGGAACATCTCTTTCCCCTGTCTTTGATGGTTTCACATGCAGCTCCAGGATTTAAGGAAAGACAGGATCTATGGTCTCCTTGGTTTGTTCACAACCTGTTCCCTGATTTTTGGAACATCTCCATTCCTCCTCTTGTGTCAGAAGCATGAAGCCAGACACTAACTCCCACATCAGTTGTCCTCCCTTCGGCCAGCACCTGTTTTGAAGCCAACCTGGCAAGATTTGCCCTTCTGCACACAGTGAAATACAAAGGATCACAAAGCCTTCACCTCCAAGGTCACTGAAAGCACAAAGTGCAAGTCTTTGGCACCACTTTAAGCCCTTAATTACTTTCTTGCCCTCTCCCCCTGGCCTGTCACGGCTTCCAAGCCCTCTTCCCAATGCTGTTATCACCTAGGTTCTTTCAAATAGCAATAAAGCCAAGAGCAGGATGCCAGCAGCAATCGCAGCTTCAGTTGTGACCTCTTGTGCAAACTAACACGTCCCTGCCCTTCCCTCCAGGTAGCAAGGTGGAAGAAGCTGAGCTGCCTGACAGCAGGAGAAGTGCAGGAATTGTTAACCATGATCACGTAGGTAAGGCAGCACTATGAAGACTGCAGTCTCACACCCTTCTCCAAAGCAATAAACTCACTCCCCTCCTCCACAGGGATATCAGCAGGAACTCCCAAGCACAAGGGCAATTTTTTCCCAGAATTTTTATGGAAAGCCCAACCCACTGCAAAGAGCCTGGCATTTCTGCCCCTCAGTTCATGCTGCCCACCAATTTCACCACATAAAACATCAGGATATGCCCAGCATTAGAACTAACCACAGGAATTATATTTTTGGACAAAAAGATGAGGGATTTTTCAGCAGGAGAGTTCCCCAATCAACCCAAAGGGTGCAGAAAAACCTTGCTAGCGGTGCTATTTAATTTGCTATCATGATCTGCAACACTTAAAAGAAAGGATTTTCCATGTAATAGGTAACACAAATCAGCCAAGATTGCCTGTAGGAACAGCATCAGACCACAGCATCCTAGGAATTCTGGAAGGTGATCCTAAGAGCTAAATATGTCTCAGTGCTTTCAAAGCAGCAAACATTGCTTTAGTTACTGGGAAGTGAATGTTTGTCTTGCATCAGAGTAAGGAAGCCCCTGCCTGTCCTTTGGTGAAGCCCGGCCTGCTTAGAGTGAGGAGTGCCCAGATGAACCTCCAGGTGATCCTTTTAGCATAAATGATTCTACAGTTCATTATCTGCTTTTGCATAGGACCAGACTGGCATCCATTTCAGCACAAGCACCCAATACAAAGGGCTATGGAAAATTCCACTCACCCGCATGCACCTTGTGACTAAAGGAACTCTGTGTTATGGAGCTGCTCTACCAAGCTCACTCCAGCTTCTGGCATTACACACCACTTCCCTCTGCTGATCTGCTTTAAGTCTTTCTAAGTCCCCTAGTCTAAGATTCCTTGTCACCCCCGAGGAAAAGCAACAAGTGGGTCAAGGAGAAAAGCAGCAAGAATTCAGGAAGTGAATCAAAGAAAAGGGAAATACCAATACAGAAGAGAAGTTAATTTGCAGCTAGTGGCACCAGCATTCATCCAGAGTCTATTAACTCATCCCCAGCATCCTCTGGGGAAACTGGAAAACAAAACAGACTTCTTGTTGCACTGAGAAGGCCCATTCCTGCCGCTTGAGCTGCCAGTGAACCTTCCTGAACAGATCCCTTATCCTCACTGATATCCTCACCTTCTTCCAAAAGATGGGACTATGGGGCTTTGCTGGAGAGCTCTGTGGAGCACACTCTTGGCTTACCATACCAGACCCCCTCTCCATGTCACGTCCCTAATGCTGGGAGAGACTTGACACCAAAGGTACAGTTCTTAAGACTCCGAAAAAAATCAGGCAGCCAGCAAAAACAGGAAGGACAAACCCAAAAGAGCAGCTTTAACTCTTTCCTCACTTTACTAGCAACTTCATGGACTGATGAAACCCTTATAGAGCAGCAAGCCACCTAGGAAGTTTCCCCTTAAGATGCTGCTGTTTCTAAAGATGCACATATTGCTGTAAAAGTCATAATTACTAAGAAGTAGGATTTAGATCAGCTTCTAATGGAGACAATCCCTTGGTGTGGCAATCCACAAAGTTATCACACAAGTCAGGAATCCATTCTGCCAACTCTGCCCTAGAGCCCCCGGTGCAAGTCTCCAGCCAAGTCTTCCAGGCCTGTTGAGGACAGCAACTGTTTTAATGATCCCACCCTAGAAGCGCTTTGAATATGAGGCACAGGAATGAAGACAAAGACAGAAGCCACAAACGGATCCAAGATTATACGTGCAATACTCCTCTTCCTGGATGGGGATGTGTTTTTCCTGCTCCAGGGAAAGTGTACTCACCTGTCTGATTGACATAGTGCAGAGAATGTAGAGGAAAATGAAGGAGCAGTCAGTGTAATCCTCACCCAGGAGGTTGCGGTGGGAAAGACCTTGGATGTACGAGAGGGGGATAAACGGAAGCTTTGCCACCACTCGGCCATCAAATCTGAAAAAGAGAGCACTGCATCACCACTGGAGACAGCAAAAGAGCTTTTGGATATAGAAACATAAAGTGAGCATCTTCCACAGGCCACCAGAGCAAGTAAGACCCCATGGACGGCTAAAAAGCCTTGCTGCCTTCTCTAGCCCCTCTCCATACACTACACCAAGGAGGATAAGGACCTCTCTCTCTCCGAGCCCTCCACACTCAACCATCCACAGGCTGGGATTCCCTCAGGAACAGTCGTGCCATAAACAAAGTGCTTCCTAGTGATTTAAGTGATCAACTGGACAAGCTGCTGGTTCATGAAATCTTGGTGTTTTTCAGTTTTCTGGTGCATTTTATTTCAAAGTCAGATTTAGCAGATCACTTCGCAGAACACAGTCAGCACTTCAATAAGAGATGAATGACTGTCACCCTGCTGTACTGCAGTTACTGCAACAAGACAGACCATTTGCTCAAGCAAAACAGCATTTTTTAAGCAGAGCATAAATCAAAGACACCTTTTCCTTCCCTGGAGTAGCTGTGCTCCTCAGGATGGACAAGAGAGCTATCAGCAGAACACTTAATACCCCCAGTTTCTCTGCATTAGCTCTGGTGATGAAGGCAGTGCAGAGGCAGGATGATACCGCATATTCCTAGCGGCATGTCCTGCTCCTGGAATCCCTCCAGGTCCACATTCCAGAGCATTGGGCAGAGTATGAATTTTGGCCAGTTTGCAAAGATTTCTCCTAAGCCAGACAGTCGACCAAATCTTTTGATGTAGATGTGTGTGATGCCTCATCAGCAT
Organism: Dryoscopus gambensis; assembly: GCA_013389985.1. Classification (NCBI taxonomy): domain Eukaryota; kingdom Metazoa; phylum Chordata; class Aves; order Passeriformes; family Malaconotidae; genus Dryoscopus; species Dryoscopus gambensis. Next base: position 184,270 of record WEIT01009679.1, on the reverse strand, counting down.
GTGCATATTTGGATGTTATTTTCTCTGCATGTGCTAATTTTCAAACAGGTGTTTCTTGTTTCAAGAGAGCCTAAATGAGCCTTCTTTCCTGTGGAGATGCATTCACACAGCCACGGCTCCAACACACACCAACTTTGTTTACATCTCACAGGCAGCTTGGCAAAAGAGCTTGAAACGGATGTTTATCTCCCTGGAACATCCCCCAGTGGCTTAAAATTCTGCGTTATTCCTGCTGTGAGAATGACAAGTACTTCAGCAGTAGCACCCAGAAGTACCTGCTTTTAATTCCAGCAGGTTTTCACAGTGATGAAGAGGTGCTGGAATGCACAACTCTTAGAGTAAGGCAGAAAAGTGATTGCATTAAAAAGTTCCTGGCAAGAGAAAATTGAGACACATAGAAGGTAATTTCTCTCCCAGGAGAAATCCGTAGTGGCTTGGAGGCCACTGCTGCTGCAGATCTCACTGCCATAATGAACCTTTTAAGCCAGAACAGGCACTCAGCTGTTTGTCTTGGGCACAGCATTCTGCTCCTTGGGTTTAAATCAGCCTTGCTGACACTTCCATATCCTTCCAGCACAGTCCATCCTGCTGCCCCATTCCTACTGACACTCCAGGAATGACCGCAGGTCGTCCCAGTGATTTCCATTTTGGCTAAGGTGGCACTTGGCAATAATGAGGTGCTCAGGCAGAGTAGCAGCATCTGCAAAACACCTGTCCAAAGGGTGGCACACCATGCTGCTTCCACACAATTCCTACTCCTTTTTTCCCAGGAGCCATGAACTCATTCAACAACAGGAAAAGCAGCAAATGTGGCTACAGCCATTGCAGGTGTCAGCCACCCTTTTCCTCCTTTTCCTACCACACCCACAGTGCCTCCATAGATATCCCAAGCAGGAGCAGCTTCCCAGAGGGAGCCTAGGAACCTCCTGAATCCTGAAGTGAGCAACAAGCAGCTGGTCTTCACACCATGTCCAGTGACTTGACAGTACAGGAGAGCCAGCACCAGCCATTCTGCCAGCTTCAGACAGGGCAGGTACCACCCACCAAAGCTGCCATTTGATGCAGATTCATTGCCTACTTTGGACTGAGACCAGGAGCAAATTTTTAATTCTCTAGCCCTGAAGATCACACAGCCAAATCTTTAGATTTTAATTCAATAGCCTCAGCTACTGGCAAGAAAGCTCAATCAGTGAGTTCTCTGGATACTCCTGCTGCTCAGATTCCCTCTAAAGAAAGAGGCAGTTAAATGAAAGATAAGCCCAAAAGTTCACATCAATTCTCTGTTCAATAGCATGGTCTCTGTGGGCAGGAATCCTCAAAAGAGGAACAAGACAAATAAACTTGGTAGAAGTTTATTGGTTTCTTCACCTTTTTTTTTTAAGTTAATATCTATGGAAGGACGAGCCATATAGAATTTAACCCAAATCAACTCTTTCCTAAAGTTCTGAGCAAACTTAGAGTTCTGTAACACTTGTTAGTCACAGAATACTCAGAACAAGTGCCTCTTCCCGCTCTAGGAAAGTGGGCTCAGTGGGGTAAAGCATTTTTAGTTTGTTTTTCAGTTTGCTTTAGGGGCAGGTGCTGGTATTTGTCTTGTATCCAAAGAGCAAGGCAAGCACTTGGATGAGGCCTCAAGGGCAGCACTAAAAATGCCCCCTCAGACACCTTGCTGCTCACGATGCACCTCCAGCCCTGCTCAGGGCTGCAACTGAATGAGGCATCAGTGACTCAAGACTGTACCTAAATTTTAAAGTCCTGCAGTGCTGGGTTGCTCTGCTCAGAATTCTCAGTGCTGAAGTCTGACTAAGCTGAATGAATACATGATCCGCACAGTGGCACTTCTGTTATTATATTACCCCATGTTTGCAATTTATCCACCCACAGATCTCCAGTCAAATAACAATTGACTGTATCCTGGGGACTGCCAGCACAGAGGCCAAAGGCTTTGGTGCCCAAGAATGTAAATTCCTGTTTGCAGGGCAAGTATATTGCCCAGATATCAAGCGGCTTCCTAAAGGTTATCCTAATAATATTCATATCATCTTCAGATTTAATTGCCAACAGTTCATATTTCAACTGAATCAAGTTTTAAAAGCCAAGCACAGCCTTTCAGATTTGCATACCTGAAACAAAGCTGTCTATTACTGTGCAAACCAGTTTGGGGTTTCTTATCTGTTTCTTTTTTTAAACTACACCTATCCCAGGTCACTTTTAATGCAAATGAAGCTTGGAGCCCATGCCTGGACCTGTTTATATCTGGACTGTGATTACCTCAAGTAAGGCAACAACAAACTCTGCAATTACAGCTCATTTCTAAGGGCAAGGGAGCTGACCCAGTTTTGTTTGCAAGAGCATTCTTTGGTCACACCATTACAGCAAAGCCAAAGCAGCTGAAGACTGAGGATGTTTGCCTGAGATGTACCAAACTTGCCCTAATCAGGATGTTCCCATGCAGAAAGGATACTAAAGCTGTATCTAGACTGAATGCAATCTTGTTCAATTTGGTTGTGTTCAGTACCCAATGCTCCCTCTTGAGCAGAATGTGCATGGGATGACCAAAGCACCATATCTTCATATGAAACATGGATCCATTTATTTATTTATGGTTCTTGGCTGGACAATGTCACTCTGAACACTTCAAGTGATGAAGGGAAGGTGGAAAATATATTCACCATAAAAATTTAAGAAAAAAATCCAAGAAGTTGATACTTACATGGAATTAAACATTCCCATCAAGGCAGTGAAGCAGAAGCCAATGGCAAACATGGATTTCATCCGAACCTGCAAGCAGAAAGGTCAGAGATAACCAAAACAACAGGCCCACACTGAGGTATGAGTTCACACCCTTAAAAACAGGCTTTGTACAGATCACTGAAATCAACAGGGAAAAGGGATGATCCAGGAGACAGAGGGGGTGTAAAAGTGAGTGGAAAAGTTCCAGAGAGAAGTCAACAGTTGGATACAAAGGCAGCCACAGTGTGGCCCATTGATGTAAAGTGCTGCTTCAGGGAGACAAAACCAAAAAGTGCTCAAGAATTGTCCTGTTACCTTGCACAGGCTGGTTTTATTTTTTCCTTAAGCCTATAAATCCATCAGGGCGATTCCCAGGGGATCCCCAGTAGGGGATCATTACAATGACCAAAGTTACAGGAAGCCACAAAAATTAATTCTACTGTGAAAAACATCATGGAGACTTATAAAGATGAAAATAGCTAAGGTTTGGCATGAGATGCGGCAGTAACTGCTGGAGAACTCTGTGGCTCATATTAAAATCTGTAGTTATTCGAGAAAATCCAGAAGGACCTTTCCAGAGGAAAAGCAGCTATGTCTCCCAATTGAACAAAGTCTTTCTGTTGGAAAACTGACTGAAATCTTCAGCAGTTGGGAACTGGCTTTAAATTTTCATACCATTGACAAGTCCCTGTTGTTATTCTTCAGTTTCTCTTCTTGTCTCTCTGGAAAGACAAAAACCACAGTTACAATCAGTTATGTCAACCTAGAAACCAGAGTGTTTTCATTTACAGGAAAACTTAACCTCTTTGGCTCTCCAAACAAGTAACACTTCCAAAATAACTCCAGCTCTCTTTGTCAGAGAGTAGAAAGTGAAAAACTGTTCATAGCCAACTGCTTCTCCAGCACAGCAACATGCGGCAGGTCAGGCACAAAGAGAGGAGGCAGCTAGCATTCAGCACTTTTGAAAGAAATGCACCCAGTGTCAGATGTGCTAAGTTAACCAGCTCACACAGGAGCATGATCACTGCTGCCAGGAAACAGACAGTGCCCCTCTACCACAGTTCCCAAAGGGAGCAGTAATCAATTTGCTGCACACCATCACAGATACATTGAATAAGTAAAGATTTCCTTTTTGGAGGTCTCAAAAGGGAAAACCATGCATAGAGCTGGGAGCTCCATCTCAGCAACACCAACATACTGCAGGTCTTAGCAATGAATTTTACATCCTTCTCACATCTTCTCCAAAGAGGAAAGAGATTTCCTACATGAAATTCAGTAATGAGTGTATTACTGTGTTTTGCAGAAAATTATTTCATTGGAAATTTACTCTGTCCTTAAATCACCATAGACTTCAAAGATGCTCAGATTTTCAAGTGAGCATCTTGCGTGTCCCTCAGTGCAGGGCTGCTCTGGCCTTCAGCATTACCCACTATCTGTCACCTTTCCTGTCCCACGTCCCCATCATTCCTTGTGCTCCCTCAGACTGAGGATCCAGAGGGGCAGCCAGGGCTGGGAAGCAGCAGCCCGCTGAAGTAAGGATGTGAATAATGAAGGAATATCCAAATAACAGCATGAGTGAAGAGGGGAGGATGCAGAAGGACTGCCAAGGGCTATCCAGCATGGGAGTTTCAAGGGATCCCCACTGAAGTTTCAGTACAAGAGGCCCAGAAGCTCCACAATTCTCTCCTAAGCCCCAGCTAAGCACAGGGACTCACAGTCAGTGTTACGAAAAGCAATAGCAACACCCCTACCCAATTTCTTAGAACTCTCTTTGCTATTTCCATTTGCTCCTAACTACAAACCATCCCCTCTGGCAGGAACCTTCCAGACACCTGCTTCCTGACCCACGTGGAAAGTTTTGTCCTGGGAGATTTCAGCAACCAGAGGCCAGCTCTTCAGGAATCACATTTGGCACAAATACTTGTTTTTTCCCCTCTGCTACATAACTAACCGTCTGTTTAGGTGGGCTAAAGGTTACATAGAGGAAAGAACACAGCCTTGACTGCCCAATGTACCTGACCTGTCTCTCACCTATTTCTACACATTGAAAATGAACATATTCTGGGTGATCTACCAACTTATATAAACGGCCTGTTCCCACCCAACACATACGTGAACAACCTGTTAAGTACTTTGCTGGGTACTTTACAGCTGGGTAAAGGCACAAAGAAAGAGGACTGAGTTAACAAGCAGCTCCCTGGCATCCAAAATCATCTTTGATCTGCATCCATCTGCTCACTGGAACACGAACCAGGAGAATACAGGGATACAGGTTTGCCAGGACTGGCAGATTTTGTTTTGTTTTAGTTTTGCTGTCCATCCAGCACTCATGTGGACTCCTGGGAATGTCACTGTCTTTTCTTGCAGAGGCACATGGACTGAGAAAGCAGTAGCAAGGTTTAAGCTAACAAATTATCTCTTTAAACTGAAATGACAGAAGGCTACACCAATGCTAAAGGTGTCCTGTTCCAACAGTGCCACAGGTGATTTAGACACAATGTGACAATTGGTTCATTTTACTGTTAAAAATAAAGTTTTGTAAGTGGGAAACACCGAAGTAAGCCTTGCCAAGTAACTTTCCCCCACCTCCTTGTGCACATGCATGATTCATCCCTTATGAAACCAAGTAATATCATCCACACACCTCCTGTCTTATTCTGTGCACGGAACAGATGGCAACTTAGGTAGGTCTTTATCACAGCCATTACTTATCCATAAAGCCTCAGCTCAATATTTACTTTTTGTTAACTAAAATGATAGAAATTGGAAGAACTCCAGCACAATTAGATTTGCTGTGACAACAATGCCCCATCTTGCAGAATGATTTGACATCCAGTAAGTTACTGAGATCAGAGATTTTAAAACCATTTAACAGCTGTGAGTCATTTTCTGGAAGTCCAGTGTGACATTTAGGGCCTGATTTTTCAGAAACACCAAGAATTCATCTTTGCCTGAACACAAACGAAATACTCAAGGTATGCAGCACTAGTTAAAAAAAAAAAAAAAAATCAGTGTCAGAATCTTAGGCTTGGCCAGCAAGCATCACAGCAAACAAAATCAGTGGTCATTTCCTAAGTTCTGATCTTTGTCCCTTTGTGCTTTTCCATCTGCAAAACAAGATTATTTCAGTGTATAAAAATTGGTGGAGCATCTGAAGTCCTCAGATTCTATTGTTTATTGGTTTAATCCAAGCACAAGTAAAATACTGTCTGCTAGGAACACAGCTTGGATGGTGCCCTGCAAAAAAGTCATTGTCACACTTCTTTTATTTAATGTTATCTGTAGTTGTTACATATGGTCACTTTCAAAGTTGCCTTATCCATCAAGCAGTGTTCATCCCACGCAGGGATTAGTCAAGATTAAGAACTGAAATGCACAAGAGGAAGCATTTTGGCTCCTGTTCCTTGAGGAATCTAACGACAACAGGTTTTCTACCTAGGAAGAACTGTTTGAAGATGTGTTTATAATTCCCAAGCTTTGTACAGATCAAATGACTAATCCAGCTACCTGGTGTTACAGAGGAATGAGGAAACCAACTCCCAGGAGCTCTCAGAAGTGTTCCTGCCATGATCTCTGTAATAACTTAACTGAGCTTTGCTGCACGTTGCGAGTCCTGCAGATAGCAGAACTTCCTAAAACCCATGTTCTTTCAGACACCTCTTTACCTTGTTCTTGCTTAGTTCAGTACCTAAAGAGTTACCCTAACCCAGAAAGAATTCAGCTTACAGACAATAAAAAAGAATGGAAAAATAAATCACTGCCTAAAATTGAGCAAAACTAATTTATCAAACTTGGAATTAATCTAAGCCCAGTTACAGTTAACATGAACACCTTCGGCTCTGAAGTGTTCAAATGAAGGGGGAAAAAAGAGATCCAAAATCACCATCAGAGTTCCTATAACTCCTGCAAGCTACCAGTGCGCTGCAGCAAAGAGCTTTGACAGCTGGAGTTAGTAACAGCCATGGATATCAAGGCTAAAATGGGAGAAAAAGTCAGGGAGCTCAGCACGATGTGCTGCTCCTCTCAGTGATCCGCCCTTTGATCAAAACCGCCAGGAGGCTGGGTATCTTCTGCCTTGGGAAGAGTAAGGCAAATGAATACATAGCCTTGAAAGGAAGGAAAAGATAATCACTTCCATCAGTTTCTCAACTTTCCACCATTTTTGAAGCACCAGTCTTACCTATCTTCTTTTTCTGCTGTCGGCCTGCTGATTCAGTTATCGTTTCCTTCTTCTTTTCCACTGCAAAATGAAAAGATATTCCATCATTTCTGCACAGTGGTACCACCACTCCTTTTCCACCAAACAAAACATTTAATTCCTGCGCAGAACAGGGGCACAAAATACAGCTAAGTATGACTAAGAACATATTAAGAATCAATAAATTATCAACTACCAAGGCTGATTACACCAAACACTTAAAAACTATAATAAAAAAAATTCAAAACCCTGGATAAGATACAAACATATTTAAAGGGTTAATTTTTAACTCTGTCAAGAGCCCATTACACTGTGGACTGAGCAGTGTGTGGACAATTTTGGCTCAACTGACCCTTACTGATTTGTCATTAGTACTAGATAGTACTTTTGATTCAGCAAGTGCAATGAAAAGAGCTTTGTGGCAAGCTCTGCTCCCAATTATCTGCGGTGGGAAGCAGAATACAGGAAAGCCTGTGTTCTCATACATCCCTTCTTCACAGGCAGGCATTCTCAGGGGAAATGCTGTCCCAGCAGTCAGCCACAGCCTCCCCATTCTTCAATTAATTAGTACTGAAGTATTTCCAATATTTTAAAGTAGGAGCCTAAGTTCAAAGGTACTAAAACCCCAAATCAGACACGCACCAAGCACTTGCAACCAACTCCCACTGCAGCAAACCAGGCTAACAGAGCCAGCAGAGGGAACTGAGAACACAGTAAATGTGCTGCTCAGCTGCAAATGAGGTTCTGGGACAGCAAAAAGGGCTTTTCCAGGAAGCAAGAGACATTTTTATTCAACACCTATAACACGAGTACTCCAAGAAGCAAGGATGATGAAGCATGACCATGGTCTAAGAACAGATAGCAGCCCTTCTTTACTTTAAACTCTCCACATTTATGCAAACTGCATGTACCATATCTACTCTACCAGCAGAGAGCCTTGGCCCATGGTTAGCTCACAGATACCTGAGTGCTAGGGCTGCCCTCCCTCATGAATTAACAGCTCTGCACAGACCTTCCATCCCTGATTTCAAAGCACAGAGGAAATGAAGACAGCCAACCTTCCAAGCCACACCAGGATCTGTAGTGCTGCATTACGAAATGCCTGTGCATCAGTCACGACTGCTCAGAAAATCACACCAGCCCAGACAAGTCACCTAAACATCACCCCTCCATGGCACTGGAGTGAGACACAATTGCTTTTCCCAAAGAATACAAGTATCTCTTGCGGGCAGGCTAGCACAGGGAGCAAAACAGGGAGCTTGTGTCCCTTGGGAATACTGGAGAGAGGTGTCAGATGACACAACCCACCCAGTGCTCACAGAACACTGTCTCCATAACCTTCCTTGTGCCAAATCCAGCTGGGGACACCTGATCAGTCCATCCTCCCTGGCCCACACAACCCCATGGCCCCAGCTCTAAACTCTAGACAATGCTATTAAGCCTTATGCCAACCCCGAGGAACTCCCAGCCCCAATTCCCTCAGGACTGTCGGGCAGTCTCTAAAGCCTGTCCGTGGGAACATTCAGGTCAACACATCAGAAATTCCAGGGACAGCCTTCAGCCTTGCAAATTTAGCCCCACGTTTACCCAGAACAATCCCTGCAGCAGCCTCAGGCAACGCTGAGCCTCTCCCTAGGAAGGGGAGGACAGGAAGAGATGAAACTTAGGAGTAACAATGTCTGCTCAAGCACGCTACTCAGCCCCTTTGTTTCTGCACATCATAAGGATCGCTAGGACTCTCATGGGAGAGCTTGAAGATCTCAAATGTGTTTTTTCCTGAATCAGAAGTGTAAGATAACAGTTGAAAGGTGTGGCTCAAGTGGTCCACTTGGCAAGTCGTAAGCCCTCAGGTCAGCCAGCTGCCCGAGGTGAATGGAAAAAAGCAAAGCTGAATTTTTACTGACTCCTTATTCAGCTTTACCTTTTTTTTTTGTTGGGAGTGAGGAACCAAACAAGGAGATAAGAAACTAATTGAGATGCATGAACCTCACATCATTCCCTTCACAGATGATAGCCTAGATACCAGGAGAGCTATAAAAGCAAACAGCATTAAACGCTTACAGCCATCATTAAGCCCTAGAGATTAAGCCCTGCTAACTGCCTTTGGAATGTAACAGCACGAACATGAGAGGACACTAAGTTTGCAGCTGGGTTTCAACTCCTTCTCTAACTTGCTCTTCTGGGGCTAATTCTATCCCACACACAGGAAAAGTTGGATTCGAGTGAGGTAGGCAGAGATGCAGTCCCCATCTGCTACTGCTGTGGTGACAAAGCCCCTGATGTCGGAGCTGTGACACAAACATGACTACACTTCAGCTCCTCGGTTTGTATTGCCCAGGGGAAGGCTGGAATGAGCTGGGCTGGTAAGGGCAATACGTGATAACATTGTTCTCTCATGCATTAAAAAGCAACGACACCACAATGAAATATTTGTAAGGTAAAACCAGCTCTATTTTGGTCTCAGTTGTTGTGTGCTGCCTCTTACTGCTCTAAGTTGGGTAGGGTGTACACAGTTGAGCTCAAAAAGTCAGAACTTCTCTGCAACTTGGCATCTGATACAGACAGGTCCATTTAAACACTCCATGCTCCCTCCTGTTTGCTATTTCTCTTAATATTTGACGCAGATCTTCTGACTGCTCACCCTCAGCTCCCTCTTCCCTTCTTCCCTCATCCTTTGTTTACCCCCTCCCAGACCTCCTCTCTGTGGAATGAACCTGGGACTTATTTCCTAATCAGTTCTCTTTGCTTCCAGTTTACATTATGATAATTTGTTTTTACATCAGCTGATTGCTTGGACCTTTCTATGATGGCTTTGTCTTTACTCATCCCCCACCATTAATCTCCATTTTTAATCTTTACATAAAATGCTTTCCTCTCATGGTATTCATTATTCAACCCCAGTTCCCTCTTTCTACAGGCCTTTAATTCCCCTCTTCACCCCTGAAAGGTGGAAATTGCATCTTTGAAGATATTTCAGGCATTTATTTCAGACACTGGCTACTCATGTTCAGAAAAAAAGACGCCAGTACCAATCTCTTACTCCCTCCTGTCCTCCACTGACAGGAGGCATCATTTAGACAAGGCAAAAGGTCTCTGGCTGAGCTTCCTCCAGGAAAAGACCAGAATTAAGGACAGAAATAAGCCTCTGATGAGTACTTACATTTCTTGCTCTGCTTTTCCACTTCAGCCTTTAATCTCTTGTATTTGTCTGTCCGATAAACCAGCACCCAAGTTATACCTGAAACAAACACTCAGCCAGTAACGAGGTAAGTAAAAACCTCCTGCAACAATGCTGATATGAGTGAGTAAATCCATATGCAGAAATTAAACTTGATGTCTACAAAACCCCATTATAACACAGCCAAGGGAGCACAAAGCACCAGCAAGCTGTACCATCCCCTTCCTTCAAATTCCCTTCCCAAGTTCCATGTAAAATGGAACTGCAAAATAAACTATGGAATAAGCCATAGATATAAAACTGAAAAAACTTTTTTGTTTTTACTTTTATTGACAAACCACGTATAAAATAAACTCTACAATAAACATCTTCAGAAGTGACCAGCTTCAGTTTCTTCATGCCCAACAACTGCTGCTTCAACTTAAAATCAAAGGTTGATTAGGACAATAAACATCTGCGTGCTCTACATTTCCACAGCACCTAATTAAGGCCTGAGGAATAATTTCTGCTCCTACCAGGACCTCTCTGTAAGTAGCATGACATTTTGGAAACACATATTAGGTTTTAGGCTGGAAGAGACCTCGAGAGATTCTCCAGTTTCAATCTTTGCGCTTAAACACGACAAAAACCAGTTGTGCCACAAGTGCAGAGCCACTGGTTGGTGAGTGGCTCACTGCCGGCCCCTGCACAAGGCTGCTGGCCCCTCTTTTGGTTCTTTGGCTTCGGTTTGGCAGCGGGGCCACACTGCCGAGTCCCCGGGCTCCTCAGCCGCAGAGAAGGGAACCTGTGAACACTGCCCAGGTCCGCACAGCCCCGTGCTGTGGCAGGCAGAGGACGCGCACACCTCGTGCCCCAGCAGCCACGCACCGGGGCTCCCGGCAGGCCACATCCCACCCGGGATTCTCCCCGCCCCGGGAGGCACAGAGACGGCGTCTGGCAGCTGCGGGATAAAGATTTGCGGACAGAGGGGATAAAGGGCATCTGGGGGTACACACAAAGCCAGAAAGGGGACCTCTGACTTGTTACTACCCCAAAAGGCACCTATCCAACAACACTTCCTTAAAAAACTGCCCCTATTTCAACCATTTAAATATAAACAACCTTTTCAAGCAGCTTAAGCCACCATCATTGCAAGGTCGCGCAGTTCCTTCACATCCTTCCCACAACATCCATGGGGAGGAAACCACTACGTTCCCTGTCACCCTCCAACAGCTTCGCTCCCTCCTGGAGGGAACAACCCCCATTCCCACCGCTCTGCCCCAGAGCTCGGCGCTGTTCGGGGCTGATCCACCGCTGTCCTCCCGGGCGCCCGCGAGCAGGTTCAGGTGACACCGAGCACCGTTCCACAGCCCCCCTACCCTGCTCCTCGCCCCCTCCCCGGGGCCCTCAATGCCGCTCCCCGCCAGCGCTCGAGGGAGCCGCCGGCCGCCCGCTGGACACAGCCGCGCTCTCCCCGGCTCACCCTCGGCTAGCAGCGCAGTGCAGACGGAGATGAACACGATGAGGAGAGTGTCGGCGAACATGGTGCTCATGGTGATGCCACCGCCGCCCCGACCCGGTGACACCGCCGCGCACCCGGAAGCTCACCCGCCGCCCGGAAGCTGTCCCCCCGTTGCCTACCAACGCCCGGAAGCGACCACCTACGCTTCCGGCTGGCGTCGACGGCTGCGAGAGAAGCCGCGGGAAGGGAGAGGGGCGGGGAAGGCGCGGCGGACGCTGCTCTGATTGGGCGAGGCGGCTGTCAATCGTGGCGGCGGGGCTCTCCCCCTCAGTGGGGCTGCGGGAGGGTCGTTGTCATGGCGAGGCGGCGGGGCTGGGTGCAGTTCGTGCTGCAGCACGCCCGAGTCCCGCACACCGGGGCCGGTGAAGCCGCGCCCGATTCAAGGCTCGCGGAGGGGTTCCCCGAATCAATGAGGCTGGAAAAGACCTCCGCAATTATCCTTGAGTCCAACCCGTCGCCCGCACTACCACAGCACCGAGTGCCATGTCCGGTCTTTCCTTAAACAACTCCGGGGACGGTGACTCCATCACCTCCCTGGGTAGCCCATTCCAAGGTCTAATCACGGGTTCTGTGAAAAAATTCATCCTAATGTCCGACTTAAACCTCCCCTGCTGTAGTTTGACACGGGGTGTCTGGGTGTCTGTCCTCGCTGCACCTTGCCGGGATGCGGTGCCCGAACCCACTTGCCAGGGAAGATGCACAAGGCGTTTGCTTGCAAAAAAGGTTGGCTTGGAGAAGCCTTCCTGGTTTCTACAACTCTGCCCTGGCTTAATTTGCCAGTAGCATGGATGGAAGTGTTCAAGACCAAGTTGGACAGGTTTTGGAGCAACTGGTCTAGTGGAAGGTGACCCTGTCCATGGCAGGGGGGTGGAATGAGATGATCTTTAATGTCCCTATTAACCCAAACCATTCTAGGATTCTGTGATTCTGTGTGTGTCTCACCAGGAGGCATTTTCTGGGATCAAATATTTAGGAATATTGTTGCCTGCCCTTTACCAGGGGCTGTTGCTGTCCCACACACTCCTTGTACAGCCAGCAGTGGAGTGCAGTGTTCTGTGATTCACAGAGAATTAGTGTGTAAAATATTCACGGATGGGATGAGACTATGAAGTACATTAATGAGGACAGTGCAATAATCACAAGGATTTGGCAGACAGACTAATTGACTTTTACTGAGGCTCCAGCGGTTACACCTGGAGCAGCAGAAGTAGACCAAATCCACGGGTTGCAATGGGGTGAGGAGACCTAGAAAGCAGAAATACAGAAAAGGAAACAGGGCAGGCAGGGAAGGGCAGGTTTGTGCCTGTCCTTACGTAACGGAGGAGTTTGCTGTCGGTGACAGTGATACACTGTGGGATTACATCGGCAGAGCTGAGTGAAAAACAGGGAAAGACAAAATCCTATCGCCCTTAAATTAAACGCTCCATTCAGAAAGAGGGTGAGGAACTGTAGTTCAGAGAAGACAGCACAAGCAGCAAGTGAGGGCGTGAGGTCAGACAGCAAACAACCTCTCCGAGCCTGCGGACAGGCACACAAGGAAACCGGAGAGCCACGTGTGTGCAGGTGGCTGGATCAGACGTCAATGAGAGGTGCAGCTACTGCTGCAGGAAAGTCCCAGCACCGCGTCCGGACACAGGGAACTTCCTGCAACATCAGGGCAGAACTGAGAACTGGACGTCAGCAGCACGGGGCTCAGAGCCATCCGGGACACAGGGATGAAACTGAGGATGGGTATTTCAGTTTGCGGTGAGCAGCAGGAAGATATTGACAGCTGGTGATGCGGCAGGACTTGTGATATACCGAAAAAATTCTTCCCCGTGAGGGTGGTGAGGCACTGGCACAAGTTGCCCAAAGAACCTGTGGATGCCTCATCCCTGGAAGTGTCCAAGGCCAGGTGGGACGGGGCTTAGAGCAACCTGGGCTAGTGGGAGGTGTCCCTGCCCATGGCAGGGGGATTCAAATGAGATGAGCTTTAAGTCCCCTTCCAACGCAGTCCATTCTCTGATTCTATATGCCATCCTCCACCCTCTCTCCCTCTCTTTAGAGCTCCCTGACTTTCCTGGCTGTGAAATGTATCAGCATGCATCAAAGCAGTATTTAGAAATAGTTTCTCTTACACTGCTGTGGGAAATGATTCACGTGCTATCAGTTATTGGTACGGAATGGCGGTTTTTTTGGCAGATCCAAGCCAGGAGAAGATGGTCAGTGACATGAACCTCTTTCCTCTCTAGTGTCCGTGCTTTGAACTAGAGGTAGAGGTGACAACAGGCTCTTTGTAATTTCATCCTGTCACTTTGAATCACACCAGGATCCTTATCAGCAGATCCTTTTTTCAGACAACACACGGCATATTACCCTCAATGGCATTTCCTTTTCAAAACAGCATTCTGTCCTTTGATCAACGTGTGGAGGACAGATGAGAGTTGGGTGCAGTCTGATTTGGTCTACCAGCCTGGGATATGAGAAAAAGGAAGGCATTTACATAATACATCACTCTGGTTACATGAGTTAGTGGCTGGTATAGTCTACAAACATTCTAGATATAGAAGTGGTAATGTTTATGGAGGCAACCTTGAAACCAGATTAGAGAGACACATAATCCCAGTAGATTTCATGTACTGAAGTCTCCAAGTTTAAACTGAACAACAGATCCAGTTGCTTTGCACAGAGTGTTAGTGACCAGCAGCCAGTAAAACGGTATGTAAAATTCTCAGTTTTGAGGAAAGCTGCCATCTAAAACTAACTGGGACTTGGATTTGATTCACTTCTAGTTCACAGCCCTGGCCTGGTTTTTAAACAGCCATTAACCCAATCTTTGCAAGTTCTCCTTGTGTTCTGTATAAATAAGCCTTGGATATCCTTAGTTCAAACCCTCCAGGGCCCATCAAGAGGTGTTTACTTCTCCTTCCCCCTGTAGGTGTGTCTGCTCCTGCCACATGTCCAGCGATAAGGGGACCTGGAGCTGAAATGCAATGAGGTGCATCCTACAGAGAAGCTCAGGACGGGCAGCACAGCCTGAAACAGGTGCAGCACAGCAGAGGGTTTGGACTGTCCCCAAGCAGGGCAGCAGTGAGGGCAGGCAGGAGGAACGCCAAATAACCTGGAGTTCTCACTATCCTGAGGGGATTTTGTCATCCAGATACAGCTGTGTCAGTGTTGGAGTAAGAAAGAAGAGCTGTGAATAGCTCCTGGGTCCCAGTGGGGTGCACAGGAGCTTTGCCCATGGTCAGTGTTTGGAAACTGGCATGGGGGCCATGGGAATCCACAGGCATTCATCCCTGCGGGAAGTTCTCATCCACATATAGCACTTCCTTCCCTGGCAGTGGCTGCTTCCCTGGCAGTGGAGAGGAGTCGGGAGCAGTGGGCGGAGGGGCCATGGCTTCCCAGGACACCCTGTCTCAAATCCTGCATGATGAGGGCTGGGACATGGGACCTGTCTGGCAAACGTCTCCACACCTGTTTCGCTGTGTTGAAGTGGAAAGTTAAAAACCTATGTGAAAGTTCTGGTCCTCTGAACAGGGCTGGGAGGAACTTGGGGGCATTGCTTGGACTGTCTCCTGCCCCAAAACAGGATCAGCACTACTAAACACTTTCCATACAGGAGCATGCCTACTGCTTCTTTTTTTTTCTTTTTTTAAATTCTCTGATTTAAAAGTGGAGAGTCCTTACTCTCTTTAAACAACCTTTTCTAGGATTTAACCATTTTCACACCTAGAAAATGTCCCTGAATTGCCCTTGTTACAGTGTTGAGCTGGCAACATTTTGTTTTAATCCCTATCCGTAAAAGAAATGTATTCCCTTTCTGTTTGAGGCAGCCTTTTACGTATTTGGAAATGGTCATGATGTCCCCACAGCCTTATAGTCCAGCAGAGACCTTCCCCAGACTAAACACAGAGGGTTGCTGCAGTCCTTCTACAAAGCCAGACCAGGCTGTTCCCGAGTCCCTGCTGGAGTCTCTCCACCAGGCCTCACCTTTCTCAAAACACAATATCTGGGGATGTATCCATCAGCTAAGGGGGTTTGCCTTTTTCACAGCAGCACCATGATTGACTCTTTGATCCACTCTACTCCAGATCTTTATCTGTAAAAGGCCTGGCTAGACAGTAGGCTCCTATCTCACATTGCCACGGATCACTATCACATTTGTCTGCGTGGACTTGCACCCTACATATTGCCAATCCTTTTTTTCATTTTGTTGAGGTCATTCTGACTTTGAATCCTGGCCTCCAGAGCACTCAGCTCTTCCCAGACAGATCCCATTTGCCAAAGATATAAGCATAATTTTTATTCCTGGATTTGGGTCGTTAATAATAATAGTTTATGAGTGCTCACAGGACCGGGGCCCAGGTGGGGTGGGAGAATCACAGAATCATTATGGTTGGGAAAGACCTTAAAGATCACCAAGTCCAACCATTAACCCAGCACTGTTCACCACGAAACAGTGCCCCCAAGTGCCACATCTGCATGGCTCTTGTTCCAGGAATGCTGATTCCACCATTTCCCTGGGTAGTCTGTTCCAGTCCCTGACCACCCTTTGGGTGCAGAAATTTTTCCTAATATTCAAACTACCCACCCAAACCTTGGAATAAGTTGAGGATATTTCCTCTTGTCCTATCTCTTATTACATGGGGGAAAAAGGCTGACCCCCAGCCGGCCACAACCTCCTTTCAGGTGTAGAGAGTAATAAAGCTCCCCCGACCCTCCTTTTCTCCAGGCTGAGCCCCCCCAGCCTTGTGCTCCAGACCCTTTCCCAGTTCCGTGGTCCTTCTCTGCACACGCTGCAGCCCCTCAGCGTCTTTCTTGTCGTGAGGGGCCCAAAACTGAATCCTGTTTTCGAGGTGTGGCCTCACCAGCGCCCAATACACGGGGACGGTCACTGCCCTGGTCCTGCTGGCCACACTATTGCTGATCCAAGCCAGGATGCCCTTGGCCTTCCTGGCCAGCGTGGGATACAAATAATGGAGATTCTGCCGGGGGCCTCAGTGGTGTAGTCCCAGCGCTCTGTGGGGTGAAGCAGAGTGGTCAGAAAGGCGAAAGGAGCCGGTGCGAGGACACAGCAGGGTCCGGCGCACGGCGCGGCCGCAGCGCCTTTGTCCGCGGGCGGGCGGGCCGGAGGGAGGGCGGCGG
>WEIT01009679.1:142115-166904 GCA_013389985.1 Dryoscopus gambensis | reverse complement strand
CCGCAAGGCACCTCGGAGGCGATGCAATTTTTTAATTTCCCCCCCCTTGCCCCAACAATGGTGTCGGGTCGTGCGTGGGGGTGCCCTTCTGCGCCCAACTTTAGGGTAGCAGGAGCGGGAATTCTGCAGCAAATGCTGACTCACAGCGGCAGAACGACCTCCTGGCTGCCGTGCCGGGAGGGGCTGGCCCTTGGCAGCGGCAGGTGGGAGCGGAGCGGGGCGAGGGCTGCGGGGACGGGGCAGCCGCCCGCCGGGGCAATGCGGGTGTTTCCGGCAGGCTGCTACACCCAAACTGCAGCGCAGGGCAGCTTTACGGCTTCTCAGCGTTTTATTTCAGTTGTTCCATACAGTGTGTCTGTCTGTATTTGTTTAACCTCGCTAGGTCACTTTCTTTCTTAGTAGGAAAAGAAAATTGCCCTTTTTCCCCCCCACTTCTTATTTAAGAGCAGTAAAACCAGCTCCACAGCTCATTAGTGCTCGTATGCAGGGCAGCACATTCTACCTGTGTTTTTAAGAGGCGTTTTGGAGAGGATTTCTTGCTGAGGAAACTGAATGTGGGCTGGCACAGGAGAAGGATGAGCCTTAGATCTCTGGGTTGATGTGTGTTTGGAGGGGGATCCCTTTTTCTCTTGAAGGATGGCATAACCCAACTGCTGTACCTCAGCCTAGTGTTTTAAGCATATCTCTGAGTACCCTATTGATTCTTGGACTGCTGTTGCTGCTGCAAGGGGGAAAAATCCAGCTACAACAGGAGAGGGATGGTGAGAGAGGATGCAATCTCCTCCAGTGGGAACCAAAGCTGCATTGTTCTTGCAGTACAGCTCCTGGTGACTCAAACACGCTGGGTTTGTCTGTTCTCTGATGCGTGGGTCTTCCTCTCTGTAGCTGTCCCAATAACATCGTGTCTGGCGCTGCTGAACTGTTATGTCTCTGAACACTGTGTCTCAGGCCCACAAGGTAAAAGCAGTGATTACAGTACAATACACCACAGTGGTTCTCAACTTCAAAGTGAAAATGCTTAAGAGCAGCAGGCTGCCTTAAGAAAAAAATAGGAAAATGGTCCTTTCTAGCAAGGGAGATGCACTAACTGGCTTTTCCTGTCTCTCAGCTTTGATTCCCCCCCCTCCAGTGACTGCTGGCTGCTAAAAAACCTCTGTGCAATGCTGCTCATTGACGGGACTCCAGCAGATCACTACAAAGTTGGTGGGAAAAGGCTGCAAGAAGTATGCTGGTAAAAAACCCCCAGCAACAGGAAAAAAGGACCTGGGACTTGTGCCTACAGCCCCTCAGATTCACATTTGGTGCAGCTGCAAGGCAGGGGTGTGGGGGGCTGTCCCTCACCTGACTGGTGATAGTGCCCTGTGCCGGGTACCACAGCATGCTCCAGGAAAGCAGCAGTGGGACTGATGTTGTTTGCTTAGCTAAGGGCTTGCCTGCAGCCGAAATCCAGTCCAGGGGCTACTGTGCCGGTGTGCTGGCTCTGGGTGAAAGCTGAGTGCTAGCAGGAAAGTGAAGCAGGCACCTTTCCCACTAGGCAAGTGACAAATCCATCCGACTCTCCTTGACACCAATTGAGGGTTGTTGTCGCAACACACCCCTTTGGCAGCGCACCAGCCCAAAGAAAACTGAGGGAATTTGCCTTCCAAGGCTCCCCCCACCAGCTCCTCCCACTGCTGCTTTTGGGTCTGACATGGGGATAATAGGCTCCACAGTCCCCTCCATCCTTCTTGATGTACCAGCATGATCAGGCTTTGGAAGGATGGGATTGTGTTTTGCAGCTTGCCACAGCTTGGGTCATGTGGGGTCCCGGGGGAAGCTGATGTTGGAAGCGGCCTGCCTTCCCAAAGAGCTGGGGGGTTTTTGACTGATGTTCCTTAAGGGCAAATCTGTGAGAACTCAAGTTCAAAGGCTGAGTGCTCTTCCCTAGTGAGCAAAAGAGGCTTGAGCAACTTTGGCTACTTAAATAGGGGTAGAACCCTGAGTGCTTTCCTGGTTTTTGCCTCTGGAACAAAATCTGGACTGTGTTGGGAGCACAACTGGGGAGCCGCAGAGGTCCTGGGGAGTCTGGGATGCCGCAACCTCTGCAGGGGCGGTGCAAGCTGCCCAGTGGCTGTTTTGAGTCAGCTCAGCTGGGACAGGCTCTTCACAAAAGCTTGTTTTCCCCTGAAATCCAAGCACTGTGTGGCCTGGACAAAGCTTACTGCAGTTTCCTGGGGTGGAGATGACTTCGCATTAAGACCCCCATCCTGTGTCAAACCTGAAGTGGACTGCAACTGCCTCATTTCCTCAGAGGGATTCGCAAGGCTGGTTGTCATATTTTCTTTTATCCTATCTGTTCTCAAGTGTTCTGCTAGAGTTCTTGTTTCCCTCTTACACCCATGGCCTTTGTGCTAACCACTTCTTCCCTTGCTCCTGCAAGATATTCCTAACTACTCAGGACTCTGCAGTGTACAAGGCAGGCAACCAGGCTGCAGGCTGGAGGAAAGTTCAGCAAACTGACTGCTGATATGAGCTGGGATCTGCTGGGATACCTCCTTAAGTTCTTCTGTGTCGTCACTTCAGCTTAGCTGCTGGGACCTTGCAGCTCTGCCAGCAGTGCTGGAGCAGCTTGCTCCCAGCAGCAGTGGTGGCATCTGGTGCTGGGGTGGCTGCAGGAGTGGGGAGAGCTCTTTGATCTCAGGCTGAAGCATTAATTGTTGTCCCCACATGAAGTGAAGTGCTGATTGCTGCCTTCCAACAGGAGCTTGAAAGAAAAGACAGATTTTTAAAGGATTGATTGCTTTGGTTGGCTGCTCATCCCTCAAATTATAGTGAGGGCTGAATATGGGTGTCACTGCAGCCCTGTAGTTACATCATTTGGGTCTTGAGTTAGCACATCAAGTTCCCAATGTATGTTTGAACATGCAGGCTCAGAGTTTCCAGCCTGCAGAGCACCAAGATTGCAGCCTGTGTTCAGCTAGGTGTGCTCTTCACTAACTCCACTAGGCACTTTGAACATTCACACTATTGCTGATCCAAGCCAGAGGGAGCCAGCCAGGAGGCTGGAATTGCCCAGTCAGGGTGGGACAGCCAGTGTTGGCCCCCAGGAAAGGAGTAGTCTGAGCTGCATGAGGCCCTTCCATCTCTGCGTGGAACGTTTGTGACAGAGCTCAGTCATGTACCACAGCAGCCTGGGAGTCACTGCCACAATGTCATCACCTGGATGGCTGGCAAAGAAGCCCAGGGGAGATCTGGGAATGTCTCCCCCACAGGAGTAGGACTAACAGGAATTGCAGCAGCCATGTGCCACTTCAGCTCCATTTCCTGGTGATGTTCGTTCATGGCTGGCAGGAGCCCTGCATCACAAAGTCTGACTTGTTAAACCCGGGTGTCAACGTGTGCTAGAGACTCGTCAAACTTTCTAGTAGAACGTTATTCTGTGCCAGCCCCAGTCAGACTGATCCACAGGACGTTTTGATGGGTCAGCCATTTCCTGTTGCTGATGGAATATGTGCTCATTATGGAGCCTGCTTACCATAGTCCTTTGGGCTCAGCCAGCTCTGGGCTGTGGACTTTGCAGCAGGGGCTCGAGAAAAATACCCTGTGCCTGAAACCAGAGGATTGGGAGGGATTGTGTTAGATGGTTTGTTTTCTTCCCTGCATGTAATCTGTGTTTAGAGCCTCTGTGTGTGCCTGTTTATGCTCCAGCCTGGGACTGCTGATCACATGCACAGTGTCCCAGGGTGAGTCAATAGAAACCTGGCTATCCCGCTCCTGCACTGGCTGGCCTGTGGCTCACAAAGGGAAATGCAGGGATGGTGGACCTGCCTGGGAATGCTCCGGGTGGAGGCCCAGGCTTTTGGTTCAAGAACAGTAAGTTTCCAGTCCCAGTGTTGCCATATGTATGTGCTCCCATTAGGACTGGAAAGGATGGTGTGGGTCATGAACTGGCTGTCTGCAGTTGCAGGCGGGCATTTGATAGATGCTCTGGGACCCTTCCCAGTCTGGTGTCTGTTCTGTGTGTCATCCCAGTCCAAGCACTTCCTGGTACTTTACCATAACCTTCAGGAAGAGACCAGCATCTCTAACTCATGTGCTGCTGGGGATAGGGGCAGCATGCTTTAGAGGACAGCAGAGAAATGAAATTAATAATTACAGTTGTTCCTTATGTTTGATCTGGGGAAAAAATCCTGTCAGACCACAAAACTGGAGACTGTTTTATCCACAAAGGTGTGATGAGGACACCCCAACCAGGCTGCTGCAGATGCCAAGCCATCTCTAGCTCCTGCCAAGCCTGCTCACAATCAGATCCTACAGGAAGGGCGTTATGGCAGTGGTGTCCCTGGAGATAACCTCTGGGCTCCTCTCCCCGGTGGGATGTGACTGCTGCAGCCTGTCCTTGTTCCTGGTTGTGTTGTGGGCCAAGGGCATTGCTCTGTTGGGAAGGACTGTCCTCATGAGCAGGAGCTTGACTTGGGGCAAGCAGCCTGCTGTGGTGGCAGGAGGCTGTACCTCTTTCCACACTGGAGCCCAGCATGTGCCTCTCCTTTTGTTTGGCACAACCCTTTTCCTCCTCCGGAGGGATCTGGCAGCCTTCAGTATTTCTTTAGGGCTGGAATCACTTGATCTGGCTAAGTCAGTTTTGCTGGGTGTCTCATCTAGAGTCCCTGGGAAAATGGGAGGTCCTCCCTGCAGTTGGAATGGGAACTTGAACATCCCTCTGCAGTGCCAGGTTCCTTGGGGATGGACAGACTGCTTTCAGCATGTGGGTTTTACCATATCCACCTGCACAAGGCTTAGGAGCTCCTGCTAGCCCAGGACAGGTCTTGCCCTCCAGGGGCAGAAGCACTGCCACAGCAAACGTGGGGCTGGAGGCATCAGCTGTGTCCTGCCTGGCCCCTTCTCATGGCGGTTCCTGGTGGTAACTGTGGCACTGTCCATCAGCTTTCTCCTTAATACCCATCGGAAGTCGTAATTCACTGTCTGATGAGAGCTGCCCAAGAGGGGTTGTGGGATAATCTGCATAATAATGTCAGGAAATTAGTCAACTCCTGAAGAATATCTGAGCAGCTGGCTATAGGCCATGAGTGAATATGAATTAAATATGTAATAAATATATTCCAAATAAATGTCAGGGGTAGGCCTCCAAACACCCGTCTGTTGAGTTTCTTCCCCTGTGTACCACCTCTTGTCTTTTGGGAAAATATGTTGGATTTCTTCCCCAGGTGTCCCCTGCATCTTCCCAGCAGAATAAAGCTGTACTTCTTCCTTGAACACTGGGTGTTTATGTGCTTGGTTCAGAGGAGGAGTCCTGCAAGGGGAGCTGCAGCCACTTCTGTTCGGGAATAACTTCTTGGAGCTCTCGTTCACGTGGTGCTCTGGTGATACCTTCCTCTCCACGAGCTGTGAGGTGTGGGTTGGTTTGCACAGCTTTCCCAGGGAGCAGCTCCAGCACAAAGCAGGGAGGAGTGTAGCTCCGGGGGTTTGCTCCAGCCTGGAGCTGAGTTCCCCTCGCTGCAGCATGGGGGAAGTCATGACCGACGGCAGGAGCCAGGGTCCCTCCCTGCCTGCATGCTTAGAAAGTCCCACTTCAGCTCCCTGCGGGTACCATGGGAAAGGTCTGCTTGGCAACCATGGAGTCTCAGAGGCTGCTGGGGCCTGGCTATATTTAGTTTTAACCAAGTTCTGAAAGAGGGGAAGGCTTTTGCTTGCGAGAGCATCCTGTTGCTGGGAGTTCACTGCAGCTGAATGACTGTCAGTGTTCTCTTTGGCTCATGGCAAGGTGTGCACGGATGAAGTGGATATAGAGAAGGGGCTGAGCAGAGACAAGGAGCTCTGGCATAGCTCTCCTATTCCTGCAGATGAATTATGTCATGTAAGGCATAGTTAGTGATAGGGTTCAAATCCTAGAGCTTGTGTGCTGGGATTGCATCACCTTTCTCAAATCATCCTCTGCACTTCTGGGCTTCTTGGTGAAGAAACAATTGTCTTCTTCCCTGGGAGAAGCAGTTAGGAATTGGCAAAAGAAGGAGTCTGAGCCCAGGCTGCCCCTTCAAGTGGGTGCTAAGTGCATGTTGTCAGCGTGTGTCCCCTGCATCCAGATGGGTGCACACAGGCACAGTACTTTGGAGTCTCTGTTCTTGCTCTTACTCGGCATCTGTGGTCTCCCCAAAACCTGGCTGTGCTAATTTCCAGTTATTTGTGGATCTTTCACAGTCACACACATATATGCTGTGCTGCTTTGGGAGAAAAAGGTTTAAGCAGGGAATATGTCATTTATTTGGGGGGATACTTCCTGAGGCTGAGAGTTTCTGTTCCCATTGTGTAGGGGAGTTTCCAAGCTCTGTGTTTCTGGTTTTTCTTCCTCCTTAACAGTGGGTGTTTATCAGCCAAGGGGAAAAACTGCCTGTCCAGCTGTAGGAGTTGTTCAGATTGGCATCAGGGACTGCCCCTCATGAGACATTGTTTTTTCTATCACAAATGATAGTGAGAAAAGGAAAAACCTTCCCTTGGACCTCACTGAGGTTCACTGCCCTACTAAGGAAAGCTGAAGACAGCCCTGGAGTGGACTAAGGCAAGCTGAGCATGCCCTGTCCCTCACTGTCCCGATGTCCTGCTGCACTTAATGCAGGTATAATATGTGAGCAGTGCCTGGCTCACACCTGCAGGACCAAGGTGACATGTGTGTCTCTTCCCAGAGCTGGCAGGTGACATCCCTGCTCACCCAAGCAGTTTGGTGTGCTGAAACTGAGCTTGGTCCTCAGAGCAGGATTGTCCTTGTGGTTGTCTTTCTCCACCACTTCTGCCAGCTCTCCAGAGCCCACCAGGGAAAAGGGAGGGGCCATAGTGTCTGCCAGGTTGCTTTTTCCAAGAGGCACCATCTGCCCCAGAGCCCCGGATGGCAAATGCAGCTGGGATACAATCTGTTCCTTGTCTAGAAACCTGAAGGGAGGATGTGTTCCTGTCTCCAGCTGTGCTTTGGGGTACTTTCTCCTTGGGCTTTTTTTACCATCAGTGTCTCAAATTGTGAGGTATGGAGCTAGAGGGTGATTTTCAGAGCTGTTGGAGGCTCTTCTCCGCCTTCCAGAATCCATAGACCAGAGATTAGTGTGCATAAGGCAGAAGGACTGGCACCATTTGTCTCATGGTCTCAATTGATTTTACTGCCAGTACACATTCTGAGGTCCAAGGGGAGAGAGTGAATGCAAACCCCTGTGTTGCTTTCACTGATCCAAAGGAAAGGAGTCCCTCCCCTGCGCTGGGGAAAGCAGTTTCTGGTGCAGATCCACATGGGTCCTGGGGACCTGTCTGGGTGGCTGTGCTGAAAGGTGGTTTATTCCTAGTGGCAAAGGGCCTGGGAAGTTTGCTGTCCTCAGCAGCTGTGGCCAAGGCTGAACCCTGCTGCACTGTGTCCCCTTGCTGCACGGGAAAGCAGTGGTGTCTGTGGGAGTGAGCAGGCAGCATAAGTGGAAGAGAGGCACTGAACACACCTGCTTTTGCAAAACCTATGGGATACAGCTGGATAAACACTAGGGCTGGTGCAGGCCAGAGAAGGCTATGGGGAGTGGGAAAACAGAGGAAACGGAGAGCGGGCTCCGGCTTTGTCCGCATGTGCCAAAGGGAAGGTGACTGGCTTGCAGGGCTTTGCTGTGGGTGGGAGCAGCTCGTTGCAGGGCAGGGCTGCCAGCGTGGCTCGGAAGGAGACACTTGCCAGCTGGGAGAGGCAGGAGAAGAAGGTGGGATGCTCAGGAGACCCCATCCCTGACCTAATATCCAAACTGGTGCCCAGGGCCGCCTGGACTGCTGTGGGTGAGCTGGAGCCAGTTCTCTCTGCAGCAGAGCTGTGTGTGAGCTTCTCCAGCCAGGCTGGGGATGACTCACAGCCCAGTGGTCACAGCCAAGTCAGGTCAGCCTGGCCTGGAGGGAAGAGACGGTCTCTGGAGACGAAAATGCTGTCAAATCTTCGAGCTTCTCAGGCAAACAGCCTTGCCCTCTGCCTGCCGGGGTGACCTCCTCTGCCAGGCATGCGTTCCCCTCCCTGTTCCCTCTCACGAGTGCTGTCTTCAGCTCTGCAGCTGGGGGTTGCCAGCCAAGTATAGAGCAGATGGTTGAGCCATCCAGGAGATGGGAGCATGAGAAGAGCCACTGGCAGGCTGGGGTAGGCAGGTTGGGGCAAGCATGGTGCTCTTTGCAAGGCAGAGGGCTCAGCAGAGCATTTGTGGTGAGTGGGGCCAGGAGCAGCTCGGCTGGGCATCTGCAGCCAGTGTGATTCCCTTGAGTCGGAGCAGCTCACTTTGACACCAGAACAGCTGCTTTGCCCCAAGCAGGCGATGCCATGGGGCACGAGCAGAGCACTCCCTAGCCGGCCTGGCCTTGGCTCTCACTTACTGGGGCAGTGCTGGCTGCCGGGCAGTGATGCAGTTACCACCAGTGCATTGCACAGTGGCCAAGCACTCCCATGACTAAGGAGAAGGGAGCGGAGCAGGCTTTGGGATTTGTCCCCCAAGCTGTGCTCCTGGTCATGTCACAATGGCGGCCATGCAGCCGGTGCCAGCAGAGCCAGTGCCAGCCACCCTCTCCCAGCCTGCTCCATGTGGAATGCGAGGTGCCCAGTCCCTGTGCCAGCAGCATTCGGCAGCCAGGGCCACGTGGCTCCTCAGCCACTGACTCCGCAGTGCCCTGAGCCTCGCTGTGCCAACAGGCACCAGGATATGCTTCCTCCTCCCAGCCCTGGCAGCTGTGGCAGAGATCCCTGATAAAGTCCCAAAGCTCTCTTCCTCATGTCTTCTTATCCTGGGCTTTGTTTGCTCTTCTCTAGGACTCTCTCATGCTGTGATGGGGTTTCTGGACTGGACCAGAGCTGGGGGAACCAAGGCTGCTTTCTCAGGGAGGAAGCTCAGCCCTAGTGCCCCATGCAGCTCTGCTCCCCAGGGAGCTGCCTGGCAGGCTGGAGTGCCTGGGGCCTCTGGGCATGTGGCTGAACCCAGGCAGGAGCCAACTGTTTTTCTGCTGCCATTTGTGCCCAGAATAGGAACTGTGGGCAGGCTACAGGGGCAGAGGAGAGGATGGCAGGCAGCAAACTTGGTGCAGCTGTCACACTTAAGGGTACCATGGGGATGCCTCTGGAGCACTTTTCCCTCAGTGGCTTTGGGCTGTGCCTTTGGGAAAACCACAGACTCTTGGCTGGAGGTCCAGCAAGCAGGAGTGGATGTTACCTGGGGCCATCCTCCCTGTGCCACTTAGATGTAACTTGCTGCTGATGTGCTTCCTTTGCTATTCCTTTCCCAGTCATCAGTGTGCTCCAAGATTGTCCAGCTGCTGGGCCAGAACGAGGTGGACTATCGCCAGAAGCAGGTAGTGATCGTGAGCCAAGACAGCTTCTACCGGGTCCTCACCTCGGAGCAGAAATCCAAAGCACTCAAAGGCCAGTTCAATTTTGACCACCCAGGTGAATGGAGAACAGCACTGGGGCTCTGCCATGCGCTGTGGGGAGAGGGCTGGAGTGGGACCCCCAGCTCCAGCAGCGAAGAGCCTGCATGGACACTGGGGCTCTGAATCTGCACGGGACAGGAGTGGGTGGTTTAGTTAAGCTCTTGTGGAGCTGGATGCATCCCTGGCAGGGTGGCTGGGGACCAACTGTGTCCCCCCTATCTCGCTTAGGAAAGAAATGGGGTGAAGTGTCTGGGATGAGAAAGAGCAGGTTATAAACCATCAAACTCCTTAAGAGCTTCCTCTTCCTGCAAAAACATCCTCCAGTTTTAACATGGTTGTCAGAATCATCAAGTCGTTTGGGTTAGAAGGGACCTTAAAGGTCATCTTGTTCCAATATCCTTCACTAGAGCAGGCTGCAAAGGAACAGATTGGGTTTTGGGGCAGCTGAGTCAGGCCCAGACAGATCTGGCAGGGCCTGGTAGAGGCCCTGGAGTGCCAGCAGCTCCGTGTCCCCCCTTCAAGGAGGGAACCAGCTGTGCAGCTCCTTTGCAAACCCTTCTGCCGAGGGGGCCCTGCCCTGTTACTACAACAGGGGCTCTTTGAACCATCTCCAGGCTTGGTGGAGAAATTCCAGAGCTGCTGTCCCTTCGTCCCCACGAGGACAATGGCCAGAGGCAGTGAGGACTGAGCAAACAAGAGCCTCGTCTGTCTGGCAGCTCAGTGCTGGAACACTGCTCCAGTCTCTCCAAGGGCTGGAGCCCTGGAGGAGATGCCTTCCTGTGCCTGGGCTGTCAGCACTGCTGTACAAGGACAGTATTGATCTCTGCAGGCCCCATCCCAGGCTGGTTCAGAGCCGTGGAGCCCTGTGGCTCCAGGAGAGCTGGGCCTTGCCTCATCCCTCGGGAGGTGCGGGGCTTTCCTCCAAAGTCTGTGCGTCTGTCTGTCCCCAGTGCGATGTGCCAGTGACTCTGGTTTGGGCGAAGCTCAGCATCTGGTGGGTGGAAAGAGGTTGCAAAGCTGCCTCACGTAACATTTCCTCTCTCTTTAGATGCCTTTGACAACGAGCTGATCGTGAAAACGCTCAAAGAGATCACAGAAGGGAAGACGGTCCAGATTCCTGTCTATGACTTTGTCTCCCACTCCAGGTCTAACAGCCACTCCTGCCTTGCTGTGCCTCTGCTAACATCCCGCGGCGCTGCACACAGCCCTGCCCTCCCCACGCTCCTGCCGTCTGCTTGGGTGCCTAACCTGCTAGCACAAAGTTTCCACCCTAACTCCTCCAGCCCCTGGGTTAGAGCATCCCGGGCAGATACAGGCACAGGCTGAGGGTCTGGAAAGCTGCGTAGCCGTGCACTGACATCCAGCAACATCCAGGCATCAGTGCAGGGGTGTTATGACCCCCCTTCTCTGCCCGTAAACTCAGTGTTTGCAGCTTTAACAAGTACTCCAGCCTTAAACACCCAGCCAGGAAAGGAGGAGGACAGCAGTTCTTGCTCCTGTAATACTCCCCTTGCATGTGTTCAGCTTGTTTTTGCATGCCTCTGTTGGTCGTGGATGGTGTGGCCCTGCTCTGTTTCCCACAAAAGCACTGTGGTGTCAGGGCAGTGTTGCCTGGTTCCCAGGGAAGCAGAGCTGGCCATGCAGGTTCCTGTGCATAGGCTTTGCTGGGCTTTCTGGCTTGGCACATAACGCTTGTGAGCAGCAGCTGGTTGAGGGAGGGGAAGAAGGCCTAGTGTGCTTCCTGCTTTGCTGTTTATCCTTCCAGGAAGCGTATGTATGCCTTGGATTCCCTTCACAGCGGTGGGGTAGGTCTGCCCTCTCCTTGGTCACCCGCCTGGTGCAGCAGTGGTGTCCCAGGGTTGGAGCAGTGCGTAGCAGCACCGCTGTCTCCCCCCACCTCTCTTTTGTTCCCCACCCTCCCCCAGCACATTTTGACTGTGCTTCCCCCGCCAGGAAAGAGGAGACGGTGACCGTGTACCCTGCCGACGTGGTGCTCTTCGAAGGCATTCTGGCCTTCTACAGCCAGGAGGTGCGGGACCTCTTCCGCATGAAGCTCTTCGTGGACACAGATGCAGACACCCGGCTGTCCCGCAGAGGTGAGGCAGGGACAGAAATACCCCTTAACTGATCTGGGCAGCTGGTCACAGAGGCAGGTGACAGTGACCAGAACAGAACTGGAGCTGGCATAAAGCTGTGAAGAGCTGGGGAGCTTTTCCTCCGCAGTGCAGAGTGTCACTAGGGCAGCTTGTGGCAGTGAGAGAGCACCTTGCTCTGTGTCTCTTGGGATTCAGTGGGATTTTTGCTGCCTTGGCTGGGATTCCTCCTTTGATGTACGCAGCAGTGTGACTACTGAGTGTGCCGTGTCCTCGCATGCCCCCATGGCACCAGCCCAATGCCAGCAGCTGAGCAGCTGCTGCTAGTCAGCAGATGCCAGCAGGGAAGGGTGCAGTGGGCAAGGCAGAGCATCTGGACAGTTCAGTCAGAAGGCAGTGCCTGATAAATGCACGCGGGACCTGGGATCTGGATGTGCTCCGAGGATGGCATTTGGGCCATGGTGTCCACTGTGGGTGGTGTAGATGGGAAGTCCGGTTGTATGTTTGTGCAACCCAGTGTGGAGCCTTTATGTGGTAGCTGGCACTGGGGTGATGGTTTGGGGGCAAAGAGCCCTAGAAACCAGAGTATCCCTCTCTAGGACTCCCCACGTCCTGCTGGCTTGGCTGTGGGTTGCCAGCTGACATGGGAGGGACGTCCACTCTGCAGGGCCTGCCCGACTTGCAATGTCCTTCATTTCAAAGCAGCCTTGAGGAGTGGGGTCACTGATGTAGCACCTCCTGAGTGACTAAAAAACCGTTTGGGGGCTCCTGGGGCAGAATTCACTTCTGTCTGAACTATTCCTCCCCCTGCCTGGCTCTGACAGGCTGCAGAGGGTGCCTGGGGATGCAGAAGATGACTTAGAGAAGCAGCTCCTTCCAGAGCTCTGCGCTGTGGCTAGGGGAGCGCATCTCAGTGCCTCAGTCTGGGACCGTTGTGTGCATGGGACTGTTCCACTCTGCAGTGGAGCTGGTCTTGCCTGCCCTCCTGCTGTCAGATGCATCCAGAGCCTCCTCAGCTGCTGAGATGTTATCAGCACTGATTAACATCTCGTTTTTACCAATCCCTCTTGACCCTGCCCACTGTTCTTGCATGACTCATCCAGGGAGGTGACAGCACAGTCATTGCAGGGAGATGTATTAGCAGGTCACAGATACGCACTTGCAGGATCCTGAAATGTGAGCCCTAATCCCTTAAACTGTGCTGTGCAAGAGCTCGGGGCCACACCTGGCCACGGGATAGGACACTGTCATGGTGTGACTCCAGCCAGCAACTCAGCCCCACGCAGCTTCTTGCTCAACCTCCCCTGGTGGGAGAGAATCAGAAGGGTAAGAGTGAGAAAACTTGCGGGTTGAGACAAAGACAGTTTAATAAGTAAAGCAAAAGCCACAAGCCAAGCAAAATGAGGCATTTTTCACCACTTCCCGTGGGCAGGCAGGTGTTCAGCCATTCCCAGGAAAGCAGGGCTCCATCGTGTGTAACAGTTGTGTGGGAAGACAACTGCCATCACTTTGAATGTCTTGCTCTCCTCCTTCTTCCCCCAGCTTTATATCATGTATACGGTATGGAATATCCCTTGGGTCAGTTGGGGTCAGCTGTCCCACTTGTGTCCCCTCCCCCCACTGGTGGGGTGGGGAGAGGAGCAGCAAAGGCCTTGCATCTGTGTGAGCACTGCTCAGCAATAACAAAAACATCCCTGTGTTATCAACACAGTTTTTAGCACAAATCCAAAACACAGCCCCATACCAGCCACTGTGAAGAAAATTAACTCTATCCCAACCAAATCCAGCACATTCTCCACTCCTTATTCCAAACCACTTACCTGATGCTGAGGCCCCACGCTATCCAGTACATTCTCATTACCCACCACTCCTCTTCCCATCCTTTGGTATAACACACATATATCAAGCCCCTATTTTATGGACCACCCCTGTAACACATCCTGCAAGTGTCCACTGAGTTAATTTAGTCCCTGACTTTGGGCCCCATCTGTTCATGTGGTTGTTCTGGACAGGAGAAGGTGGTGTGGAATGTGGAGTTATTGGGTCCCTGCTCACCCCACTGCTCACTCACACTGCTTCTTGTAAGGCTTGTACTTCTCCTCCCCACCATCAATCACTTGCAAAAGGGCAGCTTTGCTGATTGAGGTGCTGAAGTCTCCTAGTAACTGCAACTCATTGTTCTGCTGGTAGGAATCTGGCCATTTCCCTGCCATCAGCAGTTGGTAGGGCCACTGCAGCACCAAATCTGTTTACTGCCTGTCATTTCTGGGAAAGGAGAGCCTACGTGTGAGGTGCCAAAGGTATAATCATGTCCCTGGAACGTAGCTGGAGGCAGCTCGTAACAAAAGTTGGGATCTTCCATTGTGACGTGGCCCTGAGTCATCTTTCCATCTCAGAAGTCCTAAAGGGTCTCAGCAATTGGTTTTTCAGCTGGGCAGCAGCAGGAGATGAGGTTCCTGGAAGTGCAGCTGACAGCTCAGTTAATCGGTAGTGCTGGGGTTCAGTCTGTGCAGCTCACACTGTACCCATCTCAGCACCTCTCCCCAGAAATTCTGCTAGCAGAGTGCAAGGCCAGAGTCTGCCGGGTACCTCAAACAGGGATCCATGGGGATCAGGGACCTGATTCTGGCTAGGGTCCCTTGCTGCCCTGTCCTTGGCCAGTTTCCTTAAAACAGAGACCAGGTCCAGTGTTGCATGCATGTTTTGGGTCCAGTTTGAGCCTGGACCTGCTAGCTTCAACGGGGTGCCGATCTGTTCTTGGGATATTTGCCTGCCCTGCAAGCAATCCCTCTGGATAGGGTGTGTCGTCTTAGCCTGTGCTGTTGGGACCTGCTGCTTTGGGGGCAGGTACAAGACAGCGGATATTTGACTTGTGTTTGTGTGTGGAGTGATTTTCCTGCTGTGGTGTGCCCTGGGAAGAGGCAGGAGAGCTTTGCCCTGTCAAAACTCACCCCTGCACAGCTCACAGGCCTCCTGCACCCCGGAGTGGCCAACAAATAAGGTGTGGGACTTGAGAAACAAAAGTGTTTTATTTTCCCTGCCTCTTTTTCCGTATTGTTTGAGCTGGGGCTCACTCCTGCTCTCTGGAGAAGCTGGCTAGAGCAGCCTGGTTCCTGGAGCAGGCAGGGAGCTGGCACCCATCCTGCTGCCAGCCCTTTTCCCCCATCACTTCCCCCATACAGGGCTGTGAAAGGCCACGCTGTGAAGCTGCTGGCCAAGGGCAAAC
The DNA here is from genome assembly GCA_013389985.1 of Dryoscopus gambensis. Classification (NCBI taxonomy): domain Eukaryota; kingdom Metazoa; phylum Chordata; class Aves; order Passeriformes; family Malaconotidae; genus Dryoscopus; species Dryoscopus gambensis. The sequence goes on along the minus strand of WEIT01009679.1, from coordinate 152,174 downwards.
AGAGCCATGGGGACAGTGCCAGACCAGCAGTGTCCTTGACCCCAAGTGCACACAGGCAGTGGCTGCTGAGCAGGTCATGCAGGTGGCAGTGCCATGCCTTGGCTCTGCCTGGGACATGGGGGAAGGCTCACTCCAAACCCAGTGCCAGGCACTTTCACGCTGAGGAAAAGCCAGCAGCCCCTTGGGGACAGCCAAAAGCCGTCTGCTCGGCCACAGGGCTGTTTTGGCTCTTCCCCACGGACTGAATTTCTGCTGAACTGCGGCACTTGTCCGCACTGAAGCGGCTTCAGACTGGAGATGGCACTGGCACAAGTAGCTCATGCAAACAGGGTGAAAGGCCTCTTTTAGAGTGACAGAACAAGCAGGAGGCCAGTTTTCTCTCCTGTCTTCAGACTTCCTCCTGAGCTGGCCTGCCCCAAGCACTCCCTCAGCCTCTGATTTGCCTGCTCAGCTGGGGACAGCACAAGGAGCCTGGCAGAGCTGTGCAGGTGGGTGAGTTTTACTCTCCTCACCTCTGCAGACCTGAGTTAAACTGTGCCTTAATGTGTGTATGGGTGATCCCCACTGCTTTCTATTCTCTGGGCACCTCTGCACTGGGATGACTGAGAATGACCAGTCAGGCAGGTCAAAGGGAGGGGGGCAAAGGCTAAGGCTGGCAACACTCAGGACTGGGGTGGTACTGGTTACAGCTGGAATGCGCATGCAGAGCTGAGAAGGGTGGGGGGCCAAGAAAAGCCCTTGGTCAGGTCAGCCAGCCCTTGGCTCCCAGGAAAACTTGGAAGCAGGTTAAAAGCATGTAGCTGGGCTGGGATGAGCTCAGACATATGGGCAGCAGCTTCCAGGAATGGAGATCTCGGGCAAAATATCTGGGTGACTGGCCAAAGGCTGTACTGAAGGGAAAGGGGATGAAGAGATTTGTGCCTCAGCTCCTGACTGTGCCTTACATCTTCCCCTCAGTGCTACGAGACATTAGTGAACGAGGCAGGGACCTGGAGCAGATCCTATCTCAGTACATCACCTTCGTCAAGCCTGCGTTTGAGGAGTTCTGCTTGCCGGTAAGTCAGAGGAGTGACACCTGTGTGAGTGCCAGAAGTGCCTCGTCTCCTCAGAGAGGAGCACTTTGTGCCCAGAGCTCTGATCAGCCTTCTGTGCCTTTTTCCCTCCCTGCAGGCTCTGGCCAATGCAGGGGTGCCAGTGCTGGCCAGGGCAGAGTGTGATGGGGACTATTAATACAGCCACTGCCTTCCTGGTGAGATCACCCTTCCCTTCTGGAAGGCAGCATGGCCAGAAAAGTCCCTCCCTGTGCAGGGGCTGACAAACCACTGGGCAGCTCAGCCTGAGAGGGAAGATCCGTGGCTGTATTTAGCTGGGGAATGGGAGGTCACTGCCTCCAGGCAGTGTGTGCTGTGCCTGCCTTCTCTTTTGGGCTGTCCTGCCTGCCCTTTTCACCCTGCAGTGCTGCTGGCTTCATGCTTGGGAAAGCAAGGAAACTTCTTCCTTCTCTCTGTGCAGTGGGATGTGGCCTTGCAGGTTGCATTTCCTGGCTGGTGAGTGGCCTGGGTGACAGGGTCTTCCTGGAGAAAGGAAGTTCCTTTGGGAGCTGGTAACAGAGGCAAGACTCCCTGGCAGACAGTGTGTGTAGGAATCTACTGCAGTCCTGCAGACTTGGTTGGAAATAGCACGGTTGCAGGATCAGCCATTGTACACCTCTCCTGGCTCTCATGGAGAGGAGCCTGTGCCTTGGTTCTCAAGGCTTTTCAAGCAGATGTGGCAGTCACACAGAGGAATTTTTTTTACTCTGGAGGAAGTGAGTCAGCAGAGTCCTGAAACCTGGGAACTGCTGGCCAGCACCACAGGGAGGGATGAAACTGCCTCCCACCTTAGGAGCATCCTTATGCCTGTCTATCTGGTCAGCTCTACCCTTTACCTCAAGAGGGACTGATTCTGTGCTGCAATATCTTTTCCTGGCTTTTGCATGGCTCCCTTTTTTTCAGTCTCACTCAGCTGTGGCTCTGGGGACCTATTCCTAAGTCCAGAAAGGCTTTTCCTGAGAGGCAGGTCCAGCTTGCAAGGCTCCTCTTCTTGCAAATCCCCAGCAAGATAAATCCACAGTTTTTCAAAGCAGCAGATGCTGCATCAGGCTCTCTGCAGGAGAATGAAGTGTGAAACAAGGAGGGCACAAAACTGCCTTGTTTCTGTCCACAGTTTTGCAATGGTCTGCTCTCACTTCCAACCTGGTGGTTGGCTCAGCTGCAGAGCAACTGCAGGCTCAGCACCCACTGTTGCTGTTATTTGACTCTTAAAACAGCTCTGGGCCAAGTGGTCCAGTACTGAAATGGGCCAGCATATCCTGGTGATTTTTGATATGTCTGGAAGCACTTGGAGGTGTCAGGTGACACACATCACCCCATCTGGCTTGGTGGAGCTTGGCTGTCAGCTGTAAAACTGACACAAACGGGGAGGAAACCAAGACTGGCAGCTGCAGGTGAAACTAGGTCAGGACGGGTGTCCTGAATCACACCTTCTTTGCAAGTGATATGGTAGGGAGTTCTCCCCTCTTCCCAGGCAGATCTTGTGGCTGTGCCCAGGCATGCCAGCTCGTGCTCTTGTAGCAAGTCTGGATGGAAGGATGTTCCCAAGAGCATCAGCTGCTGGAGTCTTGTGATTATGAGGGTTCTTAAATGCAGGTTTTGTTGGGATGCCTCTTACTGGCTTCTGTATGAGCCCATGAAAATGGAGTCAGGACACAAAGCATAGCCCTTGAAACGTGGAGCAGAACACAAATAAGAGCGTCCAAAATGTATTATCAGCAGTGACATACCTCCTAGTGGGTTTGGGTTTGGCAAGGGGAGGGCAAGGACCTGCCCCAGGGAGCAGGGACAATGCCTGGTGTCTCTCCATTTTCCCTGTAACACAGTGCTCTCTCTCCTCCCAGACCAAGAAATATGCTGACGTGATCATTCCCAGAGGAGCAGATAATGAAGGTAAGGACCCAGACCCTGCTGTTGTGCCCTGGTAGCCAGCTTTGGGCTATTGCTGTTGCAGTGGAGTTAGACTGGAGGTAGCAGGACCTGCCACAGAGGGGACTTAGGCCACTGCCATCCGAGAGAGCGCTGTTAACCACAGGTGTGCTAAGATGAGCCTGTTCCCTTTGGTCCTGCTTGGAGCATTAGTGACTGGGAGTTTGTGTTCCTCTGATCAGGCTTGAGAGCCCATCTATGTGCAGTGCCTCCAGGCAAACTCTTGGTTCATCCCACACAAAAGGGAATGTGCAACTGGGACAGCCAGGTCTCTACCTGGCTGGAATCAGCCTGACCATACTGGCTTGAGGGGCAGAAGGATCAGGTCCTCGGGGGGCAGCTGCTTCCAGCAAGGTTGGGATAGGAAGGGAGAGCAGTGGGAGGGACAGCAGGGGCACCAGCTCTGCCTTGGCTCTGGTTGATTTGCAATGATCCTTATGTCGTCTCTCCCCCTTTTACTAACAGTGGCCATAAACCTGATAGTGCAGCACATCCAGGACATTCTTAACGGAGGACTCAGCAAACGCCAGAGCAACGGGTACCTGAATGGCTACACTCCCCCGCGCCAGCGGCAGCCCTCAGAGTCCAGCAGCCGGCCCCACTGACCCGGGCAGAGGCGTGAGGCCGCGGCCAGGCCACCGAGCCCTGCCACGGCCCCTCTGTACATACTGTCCACTCATTCCCCCCTTATCTATTTAAGAAACCAGACGGAGATGAATGCCTTTAATTTTGTATGTTCGAATTGCCGAATGAGAAGCAGCCAGTTGCTCGGGAGCCTGGACCACCCTCAGCTCCTGGCCTTGCTCAATAACTCCTCCAGCACGGAACTGGCTATAAATCTCTATAAATATAGAATTGCTCTATTTTTGTGTAAATGCATAATAACGTAAAATTACTTCCTGTAAGGTATTTGCCAGGCTCAGTGTTGCTGGGAGGGACTGGGAAAGGGGGTCACTGAGAGATGCTGGTGTCAGGATCTTCGCCTCAAAGGTGGTAAGGAAGGAAGAGCATTCAACAGCTGCTTTAGTATCACTGTGGTGTCCATCCTGGGGAAGGGCAGTGGCAGCTTGAGTGTGGCCTGAGCGTTACACCTGGGCTGGGGTTGTTTCTTCCTGCCTTTGCTATTCAGGTCTGAGCAGCCTGGTTTTGGCTGGCAGGCGCTGCACAGTGCCTCTGGCAGCTGGGAGAATGATGTGGAGTATCTCCCCCTGACTCTCAGCAGCTCCAAGTCTCAGCCTTTCTACAGCATCCCATTCTGTGCCTGACACCCCTTCCCACCATAGGTGTGCTGCTGCTGTCACACCCTCCAGCAAGGACCTGGAAAGTGGTGCTGAGTATGTGGCCATATAAACATGGCCTTTTTAGCAGTCTCACTGCCTGGCTTGTGTGGGGGCAGCACATGGATACCTTCAGCCCCTCTGGAGCTTGGTATCCATGTCTGGTGGCACTGTTAGTTGACCCTGGGCTGACCTGCCTGGAGGCTGGCTCGCAGGTCAGAGGTGTGTCTCATTCCTCACTTGGGTCGGTTTTGCTCTTGTATGCGGGATTTTGGGATTTATGAGGTATGGTTAAGGGAGAACCAGCCTTTTCTAAGAGAAAGGGGCAGTGGCTGATAAAAGGCAGCTGCTGAGCTGCCTGTCTGAAGGGCTCAGCAGTGTAGTGGTCCCTGGGCTGCCTCACATCCCTGTGTGGGACATCCACAGGTCCCGTCTGGGTAGTGTGGAACTGGGTGCCCAGTAGTCCTCTGCTCCCTGTTTTCAGAGCATGCTCTTGCCTGTCCTGTGCCCCTTTCACTGTCCTGGGGGACGACAGTGTCCCAAGGGCTGTCCAGGCAGTGCCCTTCCTTGCCTAGGGTGAGACTTAGTTTCCCTAAGCTGGTAGTGCTACAACAGCTGTGTCCAGAGAGGCCTGGTGGGGTTAGGGATGCCTGGAGAGTCCCTCTGCAACATGGGGCAGTTCAGCTGGGGCAGGGGCTTGGTGGGAGCCAGTGGAGGGGGTTTGGTGGGATGGTGGCCAGGAAAGATCCTTTGGCCAGTGCCGCTAAGACTGACTTGCACTACCAAACCCAAAATTTCACAGACGTCCCTCAAAGCCTGGAGCAGGGACCTTTAGCCTTGCTCTCTTGTGGTTTTTCCAGTCTTTCCAGAGCATTGGTTTTGCTCTGTGGTTAAGACTTTAACAGACCATGCTCCATTGCTCTCCAGTCTGATGTGAGCTGGGACAAGCTTTGGTCTTTGAGAGAACAAGAAAGGAAACACCTCCCCACAGTGCCTGCTGCTGGGGCAGACTCATTCCTTCTTGCTCTGTGATGAGGCAGCCTTTTATCCCCCTCCCTGTCTGCCAACACTCCTCCGGGCACATCAGCTTTGCCGTGACCAAGGGCTGGCATTGCCTAATTCTATGTAGGTAAGAGGAACCAAAGCCCTGCAGAACTGGTGAGGCTTCTCAGGGCTTATGCAGAAGACAAGATAAAACGCTGACCTCCTCTCCTCAGTGAATAAAGACAGAATAAACGGATGCTGGTGTTGTCTCCTGTTTGGTGCTGATTGCAGTCCCAGGATGGAAGCAGACTTGGCCAACCTTGTCTTAGTTCTGCAAGTCTAAGCCAGACCTGGAGCAAAGCTGCTGGCACAGATCAGTGAGGAAGGAGGCAGCAGCTCTAGCTTTTGGCTGGTCCCACCCCCCCCACCACCACTGTAAGGCCCAAAAAACTCGCTTTATGAGGCTTTTAAAGGGCTGTCAGTTGTTCATGTGCTCTGCGTTAGATGCACAGGAGAAATACTGACAAGATACTCTTGAGAGGTCAAAACAACCAGAAAGACCTTACTGGCAAATTTAGAAAATCAAAGAACTTTGGCAAAAGATTTAGAGCAGCATTCAGTCAACTTAAAACCAGAGCATTAAATTGGTCCATTCAACTTTGGGAACTTTAAGCCCATTTCATTTTAAGTTATTCGTGAATTCCCAGAAGAGGGAATTGTAGGAAGAAGAAAGAAAGAAAGGAAAGATATAGAAAAGGACATATAGCTACCCCCTTCTGGGTTCCAGGGGTGTTTCATCTGATAGAATCTCCAAGAGGAGGTAGGGTGAAGACCTGTCCTCACCTTGAATTCAGCTTTAACCTACTCCTTAGCTTTCCTGGGCCCTTGCCCCAGCCGGGTTTTCCAGTCATTTGGCTACTCTGGAGCTTGGTTAGGGGCTGCAGGGGCAGGTGTGGTGCACTGCCTCTGGTGTGCCAGGGACTGGCAGCCACTGCAGGGCTGGGATACAGACTAGGGATGGGGAATGTGCACAGCAAGGCATTGCCTCACCAGGGCAAAGCCTGACCTGCCCCTTCCCGCACACACATGCACCCCAAAATGTCTCAAGACATCAAATTTTCACACACTCTCAGCAAGTCCTGATGCATATGTGGCTTGGGGTGCTGTTGTGAAACCTCTCTCAGAACAGCAGAGGTGGAGCAGTTCAGCCCTTGCCAGTAAGTATGTTGAATAAATGGCAGTTGAGTGGGTTTCATCAAAAGACCTCACAGGCAGGGTGGCATTAGCACCAGTGGGCTGTCAGGCAAGGTGGGGGGACTGCTTTTAGCAAAGGGATAAATCTGTGGCAAAACACTTGATGTCAGCATGGATGCTCAAAGAGGAAGTCAGGCTTAAACGACCTGATAACCCTGTGAAGAAATGAGTGGCTTGGTAGGTGAGGGAAGAGCAGGGCATGTTATCTACCCTGGCATGAGTCAGGCGTTTGATAGGTTCTCCTGTAACGTCCTCATAGTGTTGATGTAGGGGCTGGATAAAACCAGAGTTGATGGAAAACTGGCTGAATGACTGTCCCAGAGTGTGGGGATTAGCAGTATGAGGTCTGGTTGAAGACCAGTAACTTGTGTGACTAGGTCCAGCCCCTCTGACATCTTCACTGAAGATCTGCATGATGGAGAAATGGGCTGACAGAAATGTTGATGTTCAGCAAAGGGAATTGCAAACTCCCGCACCTGGGGAAGAATGATCCCATGCACCAGTACATGCTGGGACATCTGGAATGCACAGAGAAGGCTGTGGGGTCCTGGCTGTACAGGAGCCAGAGAGCAGATGGCCAGTGGTATCCTGGGCTGCTTTAGGGGAAGTGTTGGGTCAGGGTGATCCTTCTGTGCTCAGGTGAGGCCACACCTGAATGCTGTGTCCAGTTCTGAGCTCTCCAGTACAGGAGCTACTGGTGAGAGTCTGTTGAAGGGTCATGAAGAGGATGTAGGGATTGGAACATCTCTCCTGTGGGGAAAGATTAAGAGATGTGGGGTTGTTCGGACTGGAGGAGGCTATAAATAGCAGGAGGGAGGGTGAAAAGACAGAGCCAGTGGTTGGACATGGACACAACCTGAAAAAGAAGGGGTTCCCTCTGAACATCAGGAAACATCTGCTGGAAGAGTAACAGAGCACTGGCACAGTTTCTTCAGAGGTGCTGTGGAGTCTCTTTCTTGGAGATACTAAAACTGCAGAAGTTCATGGGCAACTGGTTTGAGACAACCCCACCTGAGCATGGGCTTGGACAAACTGAGCTGCCAGGAGCCTTCCAGCCTCAGCCAGTCTGAACTTGAAAGATTTTTAAATCTCATGGTTCAGCTGGGAGAAAAGCTGGTGCCAGCTTTATTCCTTCTCCTGAGCTTGGCTCGAAGCCATGTCCTTCCTCAAGGGGACTTGCAAACTCTTTCTGCCACCTTCTTCTCGTAGTGCTGGTGCTGGAACTCTTGCAGGTAAAGGTGATGCTAAAGCCTGGTGGCCCCAAGCGTCAGCATGGTGTTGGTCCTGAGCATCACCATGGTTTTGGCCCTCATCTTGTACAGTTGGGAACATAGGAAGGTGCACTTTGCCTAGCAGTCTGTCCTCATCCCTGGAAGTGATAGGGCCAAGCCTTACCCGCACCCCACAGACCCGTCCCTTCCTGTGTGACTGGTTTTGATTGCTTGCCCATCTCTGTTTTTTCTGCACATTTCTCCAGATGCTGAGGGCGATAGGAGCCAGGCCCAGCATGCCCATGGTTTGCCAGGCCCTGCAGAGCAGCCAGGACATGTCCACCTGGGCAAGGTAGTCCCAAAAGCTGGCCCAGAGCGTAGGGCAGGTTAGAGGCCACACTCTCCACGACAAGGGGTGGGGTTTTTTTGTGCCCCAGGAATGACGGCCTCTCCCTGGAATGTGGCACCTGTGGGGTCTCTCCCAGCCACAGATGCTTGCTCTCTCCTGCCCCAATTCTCCCGTGTCTCCCACAGCACATTCTGGAAGCTCACAGACAGCAGCCTGGCTGACACCTCTGCCTTCCATGTTGCCCCTTCCCTGGATGCCCTTGGTAGCAAAAGGACATGTACCACAGGAACAATAAACTTTATTCATATGAACCTTGCAAGAAGATTTCAAAAGTCGGCTGCTCCCAGCAGGAATTTTGCTGAATTTCACAGACGTGTCTGATGCACAGGCATGCTCTGACTGTCATATTTGGGAAGATGGAGCCTTGGCCTTTGGGATGCCTGTGGGCCCTGGGAACACCTTTGGGAGGGTGGCAAAAGGAACAGGCGAGAGGAAGAGGGCATAGGCAGTCGAGGAGCCCCTACCACAGGAGCCTTTGGTGGGCTGAGGCACCTTGTGACTGGTTGTCATCCTGGAGGGAATTCACTGCTGTCTGGATGAAAACACTCCAGTTGGCATTGTTATCCAGCCACTTCAAACACCTGCTCCTCTTCTAGGTGCAATGTTGCAATCACACCAGGCTTGGAGGTTCTAAGAACTAAGGAATCCAGTGGGCCATGGGCAGGCACTGGGCACTGCTACCTTACAGGGACACATGAGCAAAATGGTCACCTATCTTAAGAGGAAAGCCAAAAGTTCACAGAATATCCTGAGTTGGAATGGATCCACAAGGATCATCCAAATCCAACTTGTGGCTCTGCACAGAATCACAGAGTGGGTCAGGTTGGAAGGGAGCACAGCAGGTCATCTGCTCCCACCTCCCTGCTCAAGCAGGGCCATCCCAGAACATTGCATTGTATCCAGGCGGGTCTGGGATATCTCCCGTGAGGGAGACTCCACAACATCTCTGGGCAATCTGTTCCAGGGCTTGATCACTGCACAGTAAAGTTCTTCCTTGTGTTCAGGTGGAACTTCCCATGTGTCTCATCCCAGTAGTTGGCACCACTGAGAAGATCACCTTGGCATCTCCCCTTTAGATATTTATACACATTAATGAGGTCTCATGCACAGGACAGCCCAAGAATCACACCATGTGCTGAGTTGAGGCACACTGAGAAATACATTGCCCCTTGAGAATGAGAAGTGCCATTAATCTGGAATTATGGAGGGATAGGGGGACTAGGGGAGTGATTATCCCTTTGTACTCAGCATTGGTGAGGCTGCACCTCAAGTGCTGCATTCAGTTCTGGGCCCCTCGCTTTAAAAAGGACATTGAGGTGCTGGAGTGTGTCCAGTGAAGGGCAACAAGGCTTGTGAAAGGTCTAAAAAACATGTGAGGAACAGCTGAGGTACCTGGGGGTGTTTAGCCTGGAGAAGAGGAGGCTTAGGGGGGACCTCATCGCTATCTGCAACCACCTGACCGGAAGCTGTAGCCAGGTGGGGTCGGTCTCTTCTGCCGGGCCTGCAGTGGGAGGACGAGAGGAAATGGCCCAGCTGAGACAGCAGACATTCAGATTAGATATTAGGAAAAAAACCCACTGTCAAGAGTGGCCAGGCACTGGAATGCCAGGGTTGCCCAGGGAGGTGTTGCAGTCACCATCCCCGGAGGTGTTTAAGAGGCGTCTGGATCTGGCGCTGGCTGATGTGGTTTAGTGGTTCCAGCGGCAGCGCTGGGTGGGCGACTTGACTTGGCATCATCTTAAGTCTCTTCCAACCTTGACGATTCCATGATTCTACGACAGGACCCACGGGGCCCCGTGCATGCGGCGGCTCTGCCCCCTCGCTGGGACACGGGCTCCAGGACACGGCCGCACCACTGGTCCCCGAGCGGGACGTCGGCGGGGCCGGGCGGTGCTGCGGGGCCG
>WEIT01009679.1:116263-141605 GCA_013389985.1 Dryoscopus gambensis | reverse complement strand
GGCGGCCCTGGCGCCTGCAGCGGGACAGCCGGCGGTCCCCGCCGCGGGATGCGGGATGCGCGGTTTCCCGGGAGCCGGGAGGAGGCTGGGCGGCCGGAGCTCGCGTCGGAATTGGTATGCGGTGCTCCGACCGGGAGGAATTGCCTTTCTTTATTTGCAGGGAGCTGTGAACCTGAGTAATTTGCAAGGGTGGCAGACAGCAAGTCTGAGCTTATTCTTCATTAACTGGCTCCACTTGTGTGTCTGGGATAATGCTCCTAGAGAGTGTTGCATGTAAAATAAGGTTCTTCTTCACGTAGCCAAATAGAGCTATAACCGTTCTATAGTTTAATATAAATTGTGCCAAAAATATTTTGCTGCTTGTTGGATGCGGGGCTCCAATCTGACAGTCTCAGTCTTCCAAAAATGATCTTATTCTTCCTAAATTTAATTTTTTTCTCTTTTAAATGCTGCATGTGTTTATTTTAAGGTTTAATTCATTCTCATTCTGTCATTGCTTTTCCCATAGTTCAGTGGTTTCCCGTTTCTCACTCCATTTCTGGAGGGGTAGAAGCCTGTGACTATCAGTCTGGAAGCAGAACACCTTTCTGTTCTTTTAATAGGTGTTGAGTTGTGGGGGTTTTTTTTGGTTACAAAAAGTTAGGCTTATTGCTTTGAATAATAATTGAATTAAATGTAATCCTAAGTGAATAGCTGTCGAAAATGAAATTTAGGCAAGTGATGCCCTTGTAAAAAGGGTTAATTTACATGAGAATTAGAAGTTAGTGGTTGAATATGACAGGCCTGTGCAGTGTGCAACTGTTATTACTCTCAGAAAATGAATATTTGGAGTGGAAGTGTAGTGAGCATCAGGCAGCATCATTCATCTGAGCAGATGTAGTAGCATTATTAGCATCCCTCTTACCTCTGGGGCACAGTTATCTTCAATTTCCAGACACAAGTTTTATCTTCTATCAAATTCTGGCTCTGCAGTATAGCTGGTGAGCAGTGCTGTGCTGTTTATTAGGTGCCAGCCTGCCTTAAATCTCTGCTAAATGTGGGAGGGAGAGACCTCCTGGCTCCAAGCAAGGAGCAAGAGTGAGCACCCTATTACTTCAGATATCTTTTCCTTTGGTAGAATAGTTTTGAGGATTCAGGGAGGCAGGCAGTTTGCTGACTTTATAGTGTGTGTGTTCTGTTTGGTAAGGAATCTTTGTGCAGCTGTAGTGAAAATATTTTTAATGTTGATGATGTTTTATCTTGCTTTATTCCCTGCAACTCAGGTGTTGTTAATCTGGGCTGTGAATTTATAACTGGGTAAGAGCTTGAAGGCATATTAATACATGGTTGTGGGCAGCTCTGTTCTCTTCAAGGGAGACTGAAGAGGGGAAAGAAGGTTCTCTTGCTTCAGAAATCACCTTTTTTTCTTGTTTTGTTTTGTTTTTCTGTTGGATCAGGTCGTGAAGTGTAGGGTGAAGGTTTCTCTTCACAGTGCATGGACGGAAAGCCAATGCGCAGGTAAGACACAAAACCAATTGTTCTTCTCTTCCCCAAATAGGATAAATCATGTGAGTTGGTTTTGTACGTGCCTGGGCTGTAAAATGCTGCGTGCTTTTGGGTTTTTTTAAAAAGCCTGCCTATGGGGAATTGGGAAATAAATCATTCCTCTTTAGTCCTTTCTTAAATGTATTTAGTTTTCAATATTTGCAAGACCGGATGTCTTTCAGGAAGGGTATGGAAGATAAGTTACTGTAACTCTCTATCCCCTTTTCCACTTCCCCCATTTACTGTCAGGTTTAAAATTCAATATTTAATTACTTAGGTATTCAAATTGTGTAAAATAGACTGCCTGGGAATAAATTTAAACTTGATTTCCAAGGGGCATTATTTTTCCCTTAAAGAAAGGAATTTGGTGAGGTCCTGGGTGAAAAGGAGATTTCCTTTTCTAATTTTGGATGCCAGCTGCCTCAGTTCTAATGAGCTGGAGATGCAGCTGAAGTATAATTCAGGGGAATTCTTGCTGTGGTTGTGTCAAAAACATTCTCTCTCATATAGAGAAAGAGTTGTCACAGTAATTCAGCACGATGACAGGTTTGCAAACAGGGTTTCCTGCTAGTTCTTGTTAAATTTCCCTGTTTGATGGCAATCCCACGGCAAAATAAAACGGCAGATATATTTCTGTACATGATATAGGTTGTGTGGAAATGAAATTGCGTGGAGTTCTTCACCTCTAAATGAATTGAGGAGAACTCCTGCAGCTTACTTGGTCTGTTTGTGCTCTTTGGGATGTTGAAAGAAGGAAAACTTTAGTGTGGGTAATTCTGTAAACACTCATGTAAGAGAAGGCAGGGCTTTTAACCATAGATGAATGTATAGAGCATTTTTGGCTACAGAAACCATGAGCCTGGGTTCTGTGTAAGGAGGCGAGAATAGTCACTTAAACTCTTGAAGAATGGCACGATGTTGTTTTAATTAAATGAACTTCTCAAGCACAGCAGAAAAGGCCGGTGCTGCTGCTGCAGTTCAGTAATGAGTAAACCTGGGACATGATAGGGGCATTGCTGAGCCTGGGTGTTGTGCTGCATTTTTGCCAAGATAAGAAATGTTGTTTGGTCAGTGAGGAGCTGGATGTGACTTACAGTGAATTCCTTTTCCACCAAGATGGATTAAATAGCAGATGAGCTCTCTTTCACCATAGTTGTCTTCAGTGGAGGTTGTTTAAGTCTCAACCAACATAAACCCACAACTTTTCAGGTTTTGATGTTGTGCGCCATTTATCAAGATGTTTTTGCAAAATGACATAAAATTGGTGACTAGCTTGGCTTGTGTTCTTGTTTCCTCCCTACTCTTTGTGTTCCTAGTGGGGAAATTGAGGTTCTAAACTCATTTCTATGCCTTCTGTTTTATGTGTGTCGCACTGAGGCAGAGAATTCACATGCTGGAGTTCGTGTGTCTGTTTGTGGGTTTGTGGCCTTGAACTTGCTGTTGTGGAAGTTCTATCTGCCACTCAGATAGTTTTAGTTTTAGTGGCGGGCAGCAGCAGCACAGAGCTGAAGAAGTAGAGGCTTTTTATTATTGCTGCAGCCGAGGCTGTTTATTATTGCTGCAGTCTAGTTTGACAAGCACATCTCTGCTGTGAGGTGTGGACTTCAGTTCTGGAATACACTTGCCTGTTTTAAGGCCCTCAGTGTGGGTTGTTAAAATTTTTGTTTGTTCTCCTATCGCCTGTCTTAGCAGAAAATGATAAAAGGTTCCTGATTGGATTTTGAGCACAGATCTTCCTATGAACTCCAGCTAAGCAGATGGCAGAGCACTTTCTTTTATCCTTTTACTCAGGGCTCTGAAGCCAATTTAACATCCCACGTGAGGGCTGTGGTAGGTCCTGCATGAAGATGGGAGTGGGGCTTGGCCAGTAGCGGGTTAATAAACGTGGTGAAATGGTATCAAATGTGTACTGCATTCAGAGGGGAGGAGGAAGAGCTTGAACAGACAAGGAATTCCAGCTATTCCTGTCAAGATTATAGTAGGGAACATGCATTGCTGTATCTTGCTGCAAACAGGATTTACCCTGCATTAGGAATGAAGGGGTAGTTGGGGCAGGCTGTTCTTGCTCACTGTCAGGGAGAAGCAAGGGAATGTGGCTTTGCTGAAGGGAAAAACGAGGCAGCAGTGACCTGTCAGTGAAGGGCGTGGTGCCGCAGCACCCAGACGAGGAGGGCAGAGAAGATCTGATGGCCAGGACCAGTCAGGAGTCCTGTATTCCTCGGGCAGGCCTGTAGGGGTGAGGAAGGAAGCAGGGGAGTTAGCTCAGCAGCTCAGAATCAGTAGGTGCACAAGTCAGGTGCAGACATGTCTTTAACATAGCTCAGGCATGAGGGCTTGAGCAGCTCCTAAACACACTAGCAAAGCTCTCCCAGCTCTTTTTGACCCAGCTTTTCCTGGCAGCCTTTTCCCAGGATACAGCAGTGCTGTGTCAGAGCAGGCTTGGGCAGCCAGACCCCACTGGAGGAAGGAGGCTTCAGACCCCGATTGTGAACTCGGGAGCTTATCCAACTACTTGGACATACCTCTTGCCCAAAACAAACTACAAAACGGTCAGGAAGGTTTTGGAAGACTCCAGTAGTACTCCTCTTTCAGAGTATTGTGGGCATCCTCATGGATGAAACTGAGTTTTCAGGGCTTGGTCAGTGAAAGTCAAACTAAACAATGTAAACAGGGGCAAATACACCAGATCCTCGCTGTTTTCCTTTTGTGTAACGTCAAATAGTATTTCAGTCAGGTTTATCTGCTTGTTTGCAAAACTCAGCTTTGTTGGGAAAGCTTACTGAAACCTTGCTTGCTAGGCAAGAAAATGAATCAGTGGTATTTTTCCTGATAATCAGACTTTTAGTAACTTAATTCCCAGAGTACTGATTGCCACAATAAAGCATTTCCATTTACTTGGTTGGCATGTTGTGGTGGTGACTTCTGTTGCCAAATCAATGGCCCTTGTTCTTGCAGGTCTATAATGAGTATAGGAAATATTTCTTAGTTTCAAATCAAGGCATTGACAGAAATCACTACCAATTTGGTTTGTTATTTTTATTTGCTACTAAAATCTCTTGCTAATGAAAACCACTCCAGCAATATATGATTTTAGGATTTCAGTTGATGTTTTTCACCCGAGACTTGTGTTTCATAAGCCTTAGGTCAGCCTGTTGTTTTCTGCTGAACTGTGTTAAAGCCTGATTGTGAACTTGTGCTAAAACACACATTATCTTGAAAAAATTCAGATTTGAAAGTTAAGGTGCCGTATGACAGCCCTATGGGAGAGAATTTTCCTTAGGTGTGTGTTGTTAGGTATTTTTTTGAACTTTGGAAGGAGCTGCTGTAAGGGTGGATGTCTCATAGATTCCTCTGTTAACGAATGAAGTTTTGGGCGCTGGCATAGCGGAATAAAATGGAGGCAGAACAGCCTGTTTATTAAGCTGATTTAGTGACTGCCTGTGCTCCCATTTGCACTTCTCAGCAGTGTGTGCTACAAAAACTGATCCTTTGTCAGCCCTTTCTTAATCCCATTGTATTTGCTGATTTCTCCAGCCCTGCATTTTGATGGAAGCTAATCCCAGAATATCCGCATAGCTGGGCATGAATGTTTTATCCAGGCACACACATTTCCTCTGGATCCCCAGCCCTCCTTAATCACCCTGGGTATTCAGGAGCAGCTCTGAGTTCTGGGCGGGGGGGGGGGCAGCTCCCCTGCCATGTGAGAATCAAGTGCTGCCTTCTGTCTTTCACACCTCTAAGCTACTGACTCATCATTTCATTCTCTGTGCATATGTATATGCATAATGCACACATAATGCAGTGGAATTACGATCCTCATGGATGCACAAGCCATCAGACACGTCCTTTAAATTCACACTTCTGTGCCTGTGTGTAGCAGCAACCCACCAAGCTTCACATCAAGCATCTGGGTAGAAATTCCTAAGCCAGTTGATCACTGGCTTCTACATCACTCAGAGATAAGTTTTGTATGAATCAGGAACACTCATTTGGTTCTTATCTTTTTTCCATCCATTCAGTATTCTTTAATCATTAACCAGCACTTTCTCTCGAGGAGGAAGGAGGCTGGGTACAATGCAGGAATGACTCCAGTTCTTGCTAACCAGACTCCTTTTCAGTGACTTAAAGATGTGTTCAGCTGTGCCTCATTTGGACAGAAAAATCCTGTTCTGCCCTGGCTAGGGAAGACTAGGGCTACTGCTGAAATCTGGCCAAGTAATCCCATGGCATAAAATGGTACATCCCACTGCCCTGTGTGGCAGGGAGTCTTGGGTGGTGGGGTTGGCAGGAATGTTGTGTATTCCTCCTGGCAGCATAGTCTTAATCTAATCTGTCTGTACTTGGAACCCTTGTCACTCTGCAACCTGCTTTAGGCCTGCTTTTAGTGGGAGATGTCTTTGAGGAAAACCTACAGGTAGGACAGAGGGGTTGTGTGCTTTCCAGAAGGATGTCCTGTCCTGGATGTGCACCATCTTTTCTGATCTGTTGATACGTGAAATGGGTTTTTATTTGAAGAATGCTTCTTCTGTGCTTTGACTGACAGCCTGGGCAAGGCAAACTTTCCAGAACTGTAGTAGCATGTGTCTTGAAAGAGCTCTTATTGTATTCTTTTTTCCTTCCAAGGGTTGGTTTTGACATAGTTCAAAACACTTAATGCACAATAAAGTCAATTTAGCTTGCTTATCAAGAGCCAAACTCTGCACGGGGATGTTTGTCACCACCTTTCTCCATTTTTTGGTAGAGGGATTAAATTACTTACCTTCTGGCCTTGGCTGCTAAGGACTATGAAAATAAGCCAATTAGGTAAATTAATCTTCAGCCAAGGTTTCTTGAGGTTTTTGTAGGGGTATCATTAATTGTGGTTTGTGTGTATTGCTGCAAGGGGAGCTTAGTTTATGCATTGTTTCTGAGGAACTTGGCAGAGCTTTGAGAATGATTGTCAAACCCCCCAAAGGTGAATTTGGGTTGTGGGGGACAGGAGTGGGTGGAGGAGAGCGAGAGGCAGTGTAACAGCAGAAGGATTTCTCAGATATGTCAGGAAAGCAGAACGGTGATGGATGTAAAAAAGATGGAGTAGGGATAAAAACCCAAGGCATTTAGGGTGCAGAGGCTGAGCAGGAGCAAGCAGCAAAACCCAGAGTGGAGCCCCAGCTGGATCTGTGTAACTAAGATAGGAGGAAGAGATAGTGGTCTAAAATGTCTGAATATGATGATCAAGCAGAGGGTGTGGAGGGAATGGGAGAGCAGGCTAAGATGCAAGTGAATAATTTGAAGTGCTGCAAAGAGACTGGTTTCTCAGTGCTTACAAAGTGCATTTGACATAATAATGAGGGGAAAAGACGTGAGTTATTTTTTTTGTAATTCTTTCCTTCAAGCCTGCTGCAAATTATATTGAGCCATGGCAAAGCCAAGCTTGATGTCTTTTTAACTCTTTAAAATGAACAGTGAGGTAGTGACAGCTCACAAATTCCGGTGCACCAGGTTAAAACTGGTAGCGGACAGCATGTTTGGGGTCTTTCAGTACATCTCCAATAGCCATAAATCATCAATATTCTGATATTTTGCTCAATACTGCTCTAAGTGATGGTTTTCCTTTCATGTGGGGAGGCAGCAGTTTCCTGATTTTTCTTTAATTGCCTGTGGAACTGAGAAGATACTATGTTTCCTCTCTGTGCCAGTAACTTAGTTTATGTATTCTGAAGAGATTCTTCACCTCTAAAGTTACCATCCTGACTTTATGTTCTTCCTTTTTTGGTAGGTTGATGGTGGTGGATACTTGGATTGTTTTAACTTTTTCCTTTTTGGTTTGATTTGGTTCCACTTGCCTTCTTCAGTCCTTAATATGCCTTTCTTGGGGAAGATCAGCCTTCTTTGGACATGTGTCAGGAAGGGTGGATTGAGTCAGGAGCCTCCATAACTCAAAAATAACTGAAGAGGTGATAATTAAATGGGTATTCTATGAACCTGAAAGATGCTCGTGGTAGTCTGCAGGCCATCTTGAGCTCCTGAAGTCTGTGTGACAGTTTAGTGTGTTCAGACATTACAGTGATGAGCGACCCCATTGAAAACGTAGATTAGAAGAGCAGAGACATTTGGTTAAATCATGGAGCTGGAATTCTTTGCAGTGGAAATCCATCTCCAACTCTGTCAAAGAAAACTCCAGTGCTTGACAGTGGGCAAGTCAGCTAATCTGTGCTTTGAGTCACTCTGTGAAATGGGGATAATGTGCCTTTACTACACAAGGCTGCAGTGAGGTTCAGCTCATAAATATGTACGTGTAGCTGGATATTACAGCCATGTGTCATAGAAAGCATATAAAAATAGCAATAAGTAGAAGCCTGCTGCAAGCTGGCATTTGTTTACTTCTAAGCAAGCTTTGGTTGGAGATGGATTCCTCTTTCATGTGGTCACGTGCTTGCTGTCATGTCCCGGCGTGGACTTATGGGCACTGCTCGCACTGGTGCTCAGTGCGAGCTGCAGAGCTTTGGGGCGCAGCTGGCGGTGGGATCCCTGACCATGGTCCTGTATTATTATCTGCTGCACTGCAGGTGTACCAGCACTCGCCCAGGAGAGACCGGAATGGACGTGACCAGCCGCTGCACCCTCGGAGATCCCAACAAGCTGCCCGAAGGGGTGCCGCAGCCCGCGCGCATGCCCTACATCTCTGACAAGCACCCGCGGCAGACCCTGGAGGTCATCAACCTGCTGCGGAAGCACCGGGAGCTCTGCGATGTGGTGCTGGTAGTGGGGGCCAAGAAGATCTACGCCCACAGGGTGATCCTGTCAGCCTGCAGCCCTTACTTCCGAGCCATGTTCACCGGGGAGCTGGCGGAGTCGCGGCAGACGGAGGTTGTGATCAGAGACATCGACGAACGGGCCATGGAGCTGCTCATCGACTTCGCCTACACCTCGCAGATCACTGTGGAAGAGGGAAATGTCCAGACCTTGTTGCCAGCTGCTTGCCTTCTCCAGCTGGCCGAGATCCAGGAGGCCTGCTGCGAGTTCCTCAAGAGACAGTTGGACCCTTCCAATTGCCTGGGCATCCGGGCTTTTGCTGACACCCACTCTTGCCGTGAACTGCTGAGGATTGCAGACAAATTCACACAGCACAACTTCCAGGAGGTAAGGAGCTGGCGTGCTGGAATTGGGATGTAAAATGTGTCACTGTGGCCTGTGAGAGCTTTGAGCAACTCTCATTTTGTCCTTCTTTCCAAATCCTGCCTTTACACCTGCTCTGTGCCCTGATAAGTGATGGGTGCCAGATGTTAAGTGGGGAAGAAAGAGGAAAGAGGTACTGGCAGGACTGTGTTGTACCAGTGGTTTGTATATGATCCACAGCATTTCTTCCCTGAAAGATGTGTGGTGAGTGTGGGAGGCAAAGTCATGGGTGCAGTTGGATTTGGTATCGAATCTGTTGTGTCTGCACAATGGTATGACATGCCACACCTCTTTCAGAAATATTCTGGACTCTACATGGTTGGAGGGGAGGCAGGTGTTAAAAGTAAGGACAGCACATCAATAGAACCCAAAAAATTTAATGCTGAGCTCTGGGATTGGAAAAACGGGTGTTTGGGGGAGCATGAGGCTGCCTCAGGGGAGTCTTCAAATCCCTCGTTGTAGCAGAACTAGGGTTTTGCATCTATTATTCAGCAGAAGTTGTCTGAAAGTAATTCAGATGAAATTACTGAAAGTAATATTGTAGCTGACCTTTATAAACTCAAATTTCTCATCCTTTGTTAATTCTGCCTAAATGATTTTTGGGGGGGGAAAAAATGCCAGCAGCTGGTTCAGACAAGGATCAGCATAATATTTAAGGATTGTGTGAGCAATAGTCAGAGAAGAGTGGGTCTTTCCTGAGCTATTGCAGGAAGGAGCTCAACCCTTTTAAGTATTGTCTTTCCTGAGCCCTGCTTGGAAGGGCAGGAATTTGTGTGTATTTTGGAAGCAGCTGCTGTGTGGGAGCTGTGTAGGAGCATGCTTAGTGTGAAGGTCTGGTCCCCTGCTAGAGAGATTCTTCTCTTGCTTCTTGCAGAAACTGCACTCTGCTCTCCCTTGGAACAGGTAGCCTACTGCAGAGAGAAATCTCCTCTTCCCACCAGCTTCACATGGAGATCCTTTCCAAAGGGAGGAACTCCAGGAACTCCTGGTGCTAATTTAGTTTCCCAAAGAAGCAGCAGTGTGGAAGTGCTGTGAGTGATGGCAGCTTGTCTCTTTTTTTTTTTTTTATTCTGACATGCAAGAAGCGGATTAGAATTGTATTCATTTCAGTCAGGTAGTACTTAAGAAAAAATCTGAGCAGAAGCAACACAACAGAACATTTCTGTTGGACACACTGAAGACAATTCTTGGTATCTAAGTTTACTCCAAAAGTTTACTCCAAAAGCTGCAGTTAAATACATTTTTTCTAACCAAACAGAATTTGCTGTTTAAGATGAGTTTGTTTTTTGTAGAACTTCGGTGGTTTCCCAAACCCCTACATTTTAGCTGGCCACTTCATGTGCTCTGTGCTTGCTCTGTGCTTGTTCTGGGTTTTTTGGGGGGAGCAAAATGCTATTCAGATAGTTGTTTATTTTCAGTGCTTGATTGTTTTACTAGTTATTAGGTCTTGTTATTACATGAGTAGGGTGTGCTTACAAGCCTCTAAGAAACATTTTAACATCTTGACAGTTTGGTTTTAAAATGTTTTAGCATTAATACATGCAGCTGACTGTTAAGAGCTGCTTGCTGTTGGCTTCTTTTCTATTGCAGTCCCTTGAAGACAACTTTCTGTCTATCTTATCCCTGTTAAAGCACACGAAGGCAAAAGAGAACACTCCTCAAAGATGAAGCAAATTGTAATTGACTTAACTTAATCACAGCTTCTGGAAAACAGATTAGAAAAGTATTTCTTTGGCCTGGGCAGGTTTTGGTGTCCATTTCAGTGCCCCAGGAGTTTTGCAGCTCTTCATCCTTAATAATAACTTCTTTTGCTTCCACTGTTTCTGTGCAGATGTCAGTGGTGCTGCTGGTTGGGATTGTATTCCATTCTGGCAGTATTTTCCATCTGGAGAGTGGATTGGTGATCGCTGGGGGAAGCCAGGGACTTGTCTATTTAACCATCCTCCACTGTGGAGGTTGAAAACTGATAAAAAATTTGCCTTCCTGTGCTGAGGCTGTGTGGACATTGTTCCTTCAAGCTGGCAATTTCCTGGATGACAACGTGAAATATTAAGCAGTAGGCACCAGGCCAACCTATGCAGTTACTTTGAATGCAGTTTGAATTGCTTCATGTCCTCTGCTGTGCTGACCTCTACTTCTAAGGATTTTTGTGTGTATTGCTGCATTACATCATTAACTTCTTGGTAAAATGTTTTTCCATTTTTTTCCATTCCTCCCAATTTAATTTGTTGCCTAAAACCCCTAGTGGATCTTGTGCATGTAATGTGAAATGGCTCTATTAACAACTCCACTGTACAAGAGTGGCCTTTGTATTTTTTTTTTGTTTTTTTGTCTCTTGACACTTGCGTGAAGGGAAAAATTATATTTATGGGTGGACACCTTGTGCTTTTATCAACAGACAAAAATTGCACTCCATATTGCATAGTCTGACATTAATGCTCTCTGTAAAAGCACTGATGTACAGGAATGCTGCAGAAGAAATGAAATCCAGCCAATTCTTGTGCACTAAGCAAGTCAGTCGAATAGATCATTAATATGAGTCAGGTAATTAGGAGTGTCCTGATAATTAAGCCAAAATAAGCCAAAGCATTTTAAATAATGATTTGTTTTACTATGTAAACTAACAAGTTGCATAGTAGTGATAATTTGGTTTAAAGAAGTGCTTTGAGTGCTTTGAATTTTGTGAGGCCATCAATGCAACTGGGTGTCCTGAGGGTCAAAGGGAGAGACTGAATGAGCATCTTTAACTCAGGAATTTCCACAATTGTTTTCAGACTCTGCAGCTGCATTTACAAACTGTCAGACTAAAGTTTACACATAAGTTTGTCTTTGTAGGAGGGAGGGAGGCTATGGCAAAAAGCTGATGAAGATCTTTAATGACCAATCCAGTTCCTACTTGAAGGCTGAAGGAGTGTGTGGGTCAACCTTGTTGTGGCCTTTACTGTCCCTGAAAACTCAGGAGACCCAAGAACCAAGTCCGATAACTGATCTCATTGTCTGCTCTGTTCTTTTTTAACAATATTTTCTGCTGTCAGTAACTTTGCAATCCCTACATATTTGTTCAGTGCTCTTAGATAACTTCTTCAGGTAATTTAAAGGACTGCACAGCTGACTGCTGTTGAGATGATCATGTCAAAGAGTGTTTTTCTTTGATTTATGCAGCAAATCATGAAATAAGTCATGGAATTCTAATGTGGTCGCAGATGATAAGGAGAAGCCAACATTCAGTTATTTTCTGTCCCTGAACCTTTTGGAAATTGCAGGCTACAGACTGAGGATGCTTGTAGGGAAGGCGAGCTGACGGTTATCAGTCAGGCCATTTCTGCAGTTTTAATTTTGATTTTTGCACCTTTCCCATCTTACCTGGTATCTGTGCCGGAGCTGTGGTGGTGTGTGAGCTCCCACGGCAGTCTGACTGACTCATGCTGTGTGAGCAGTCCTGCAGCAGCAGCCAAGGCCTCCCGAGAAACTTGGTTGCTATCTTGGGTGCTGAAGGAATTAATGTTTCTGTCAGTGGTTTGACTTTCACAAGAGATCAATCCTTAGGGGCTCTGGAGGCTCTGATTCCCTCTTTAGTGCATCTCAACTATTGCATACTAAATATTGTATATTTAGAGCAAATGCAAGAGGCAGGATCAGATGAGTCTCCTGAAATATTTTCTGTTCTGCCACAAATCAGGCTTTCTGTGTTCTCTGCAGTGCCTCTGGTAACTTGTTTGAGACTCTTATTTTTGTGCTCTGTTTTGGTTTCCTTGTGAATCTCTGTACTCCAGTGCCGCTTTTTAATCAGGTGTTTATTGTGGTTTTATTTCTGCTTTATATATTAGACACGGCAAATGAGCAGACTGATTTTAAAGAAAGGTTTTGTTTTTCCTGAATTTTGAAACCTGATCAGTGTCTTCTGTGGTGTAACCCTTTAAAAGTGTTAAAGGGTGTAAAATTCCCTGTCACTTGCGTGCCCATCTAGAAATGTCTTGTTGTGTTACTGGGGGCTGCGTTCTGCCCTGTGCAGCAAACCCTTCACGTGTGTTGGGGATTTGGCTTTTTACTGGGTCAGTCCATGAAGTGCTGCTGTGGTGAATGGCTCTGATGTCTTGTCCTTACTCTCTTCCTTTTTTCCTCTGCCTTTCCCAGGTGATGGAGAGTGAGGAGTTCATGCTGCTTCCTGCCAACCAGCTCATAGACATCATATCCAGTGACGAGTTAAATGTGCGCAGCGAAGAGCAGGTGTTCAACGCCGTGATGGCCTGGGTGAAATACAGCATTCAGGAGAGAAGACCTCAGCTGCCACAGGTGATCTTGGGCACAGTGACATTCCAGGCTGCTTTATCCAGGGGGAGAGGAATGAGGGATGGTAGGGTGATGCCACAGCACTTCTGAATGGTGTAAAGCCACCGAAATTCTCTCTGACTCCCACCTGTACTAGGTGGCTTGCACTGTCCCTTCATCTAGGCTGAAATCTACACTGGCCAGAGCCTTTATCTGGGGCTTTGTTGGATTGTTCCCAGGTAGGACTTGCCAAATGAGCTCACTCCAGCAGTCTGTCCAGACAAACCTGCCTGCACTGCTTTGAGAGTCGTATCAAAACCGCAGTGGAGAAGAAAAAGCTTGTCTTGCTTTGCGGTGCTTCCTTAAGCTCTGCTGCTTGATTTGTGCCTCAGCCCTCATGATCTTACAGCGGAGCTTGTCAGAATGGTTTTGTTGGAATGTGATGCTCCATCTAAAGCATTTCACGGAGCAGAACCCATTCTGACAAAGATGTCAGCCCCAAAGCCTCTGAAGTCTTGGGCTGGCTGATCAAAAGAGGTGAGCGTCTGCCTGCCTCGGTGTTTCTGCTTTGGAAAGAGACATTAAATGCAACTTTATTTACTGGAAAGCTTTTGAAAATGGTTTTAAGTAAACAAACCAAACTGGAAAAACCTGCTCTTCTCAAGGCAGCTTTTAAGCTTTTATAACGTTTGCATCTTTCTATACGTGCTTAGGCTTCCAAATTCTAAACCATTGTGAAAGATGTGTTGTTTCTTATTGTTCGTTTACTCTGCAATACCACTCAGGTGTAAGAGAGCTAAATGGTTGATAAAACCACTAACTTAATTAGTGTTCAGGCAGATGTGTTGACATCTGTCATTTTCTAAAGGTTTCCACTTGTGACCTTGTTTTCAGTTGTTAATAGATCCAGTGGATTGTCCCTTTTCAAAGACTGATTTTCTGCTGGATATCTAAACTGGAATATTGAAAAGGCAAATGTGTTGTGAGAGAAGCTGGATTTACCTAAAATTCTGTTGTTTTCCATTTGGCTTCTTGCATCTCTGTGGGTATCTGTGGTTTACCATAGGTGTTCTGGTTTGTGTTTTAGGTCCTGCAGCATGTCCGTCTGCCCCTGCTGAGTCCCAAGTTTCTTGTGGGCACAGTGGGTTCTGATCCACTCATTAAGAGCGATGAGGAATGCAGGTAAATCTCCTCAGCCATTTACAGAATTGGATTATGTTGTACTCTGAAACTGTAAATGGGTGATGCATCACAATTTCATCTTTGGCAACTGGGAGGATAGGAGAAGCGAGAAAAAATGTTTTCTATTTGCATAAATGTCACTGGTGTGCCCTAGAAGTGGTTTTGTTCTTTCAAGTTTTCAGTGAAATAGCAAACTTTGAGTGTGCAGTTTGACTGTTGGTAAAAGACCTTTCAGTGTATTGGTTTTCATTTTGCCTTTTTTTCCCCCCTCTAGTCTTGGCCTTTTATTGCAGCTTAGCTCTTGCATGGCTTTCATGATGATCTCAGTGGGATCTAAAGTAGATATAGAATGTAGAATGTCTGCACTTTGATAACTGAATCGGACTCTGGGATTAGAGTCTGCTCTTTCCAACAAGGATAATGCAGGGAAGTTGTAATTTCCTCCTCTTATGGTATGAGTCTTACCTTTCTGGTTCTACAGAGTTCTGTATCATCCACAAAGCACATGATTTATCTTGTGCATATTGTAAAGAAGTTCAGGGCATAGGCTAAATTGTTCTCTTCCTGAATAAGCATTCATACTGGGGGAATTCCACATTCGTAGAGGGAAGGAGGACTTTTTTGTTCTTTTTTGTTTTATTCAAGGGTTTGGAATATTAAAATTAGTCCAGGTGGCAAGTCGTAAGTGGATGGACAGTGTGAGCTGGCCAGAACTGATGGAGAAAATTTTCATCAGAAGGGTACTATCTCCATCTATTGGTCATGTGTGTATTATGTATTTGTGTGCTTTCCAGCTCCTGTCCTGTTGCGAGGCAAAACCAACTGTTGAGTTTTAGTTTGAGGCAGACTGGGTTTTTCTTTTCTGCACAGTAAGCCTGACAAATCTCTTGCCACAGTTTTTTTATCAGTCTTTTTATAGCAAGCTATATCTATTATTAACTCTGGCCAACTGCTGGTACTGACACAAGTACTGAGCTGCTGTCACAGTGTCAGTGTTGTAAACAACTGATGAGTATTTAGGTGACAGTGTGCGTTTAACCGGAGCTGTTCATGCTGTTCTCATGTGACTTGTGAATACCTGAGGTGCATGACTAGTGCTGGCTGCTCTTCCCATCAGTTCTGATTCACCCCTTCTCCTCAGACTGAGCTCTGGGGGTTAATATTTTCCTGTCTTGCACAGGGATCTGGTGGATGAAGCCAAAAACTACCTGCTGCTGCCCCAAGAGCGGCCACTGATGCAGGGACCACGAACGAGGCCGCGCAAACCCATCCGCTGTGGAGAGGTGCTCTTTGCAGGTGTGTGTCTCTGCAGGTGTGCGTGGTGTCAAGAGGAGATGGTGGAGGGTCTAGAGGGGCCGTATGAGGAGTGGCTGAGGTCACTTGATCTGTTCTGCCTGAAGAGGAGACTGAGAGGAGAGCTCATCACAGTTTACAACTTCCTCATGAGGGGAAGAGGAGGGGCTGACACTGATTTCGGCTCTCTGGTAACCAGCTACAGAACCCAAGGGAATGGCCTGAGGCTGTGTCAGGGGAGGCTTAAGTTAGATATTAGGTACAGGTTCTTCAACCAGAGCAGAGTCTGGCGCTGGAACTCACTCCCCAGGGCAGGAGTCACAGCACCAAGCCTGACAGAGCTCAAGAAGCATTTGGACAAAACTCCCAGGTACATGGTGGGATTCTTGGGGCTGTGCTGTGTTGGACTTTGATCCTTCCAACTCCGGATATTCTGATTCTAAGTATTTTTCCTGCCGGCTTAGGCCAGGAGACTCCAAGCAGGATTTTCTGGTGGTGATGTTCCCATAAAGCCAGTCTTCACAACATGTTTCTGATGTGAGCTGTGCACTAATATTTGAAATTTTGAGTTAACTTACACTTCCTTACTCGCATGATTTCTTTGGTGCTGTGAATGCCACAGTATTTCCAAACTTCAGTTAATGCTCTTGAAAATTTCATTCTGTTTTGTAATTACAAACCTCAGAAGGAGTGATTTAGCAATGGGTTAAGGCTGGCAGAGTCTGAAGGGGTGATTTGTGCCGGGAGCACACGCAGTTTGTGAGCTTGGTGAGTGTTTTTGTGA
The DNA here is from genome assembly GCA_013389985.1 of Dryoscopus gambensis. Taxonomy (NCBI): domain Eukaryota; kingdom Metazoa; phylum Chordata; class Aves; order Passeriformes; family Malaconotidae; genus Dryoscopus; species Dryoscopus gambensis. Next base: position 125,395 of record WEIT01009679.1, on the reverse strand, counting down.
CCCTGTTTTTTGTGTTTCACTGTAGTGGGGGGCTGGTGCAGTGGGGACGCGATTTCCAGTGTGGAGCGCTACGACCCCCAAACCAACGAGTGGAGGATGGTGGCTTCCATGAGCAAGAGGCGCTGTGGGGTCGGGGTCAGCGTCCTGGATGACCTCCTCTATGCTGTGGGAGGCCACGACGGCTCCTCTTATCTTAACAGTGTAGAAAGGTAGGTCTCCATAATGCCCCTGTGCAGAATTTTACCTCTGAATGTTTAAACCTGGGTGCAGCCTCTTAGGAATGAGTTCATTTTGCCAAGTGTGTTCTCATTTCCTCCTGCCTTGCACACCCCTCGTGCAAAACACGTTGTGTCACATTATCCCCAGCTTAATGGGACAAGCCAAAGCCTCTGGTATAAGGGAGGAATCTCTAGGAGATGGGTCCGGGTGTAGTTGCTGGGAGGAGTGGTGATCCTGGTTAACCTTGTTTGCAACTGCGAGTTTGTTTTTAATGTTGTTGAGGAAGGTGAGGTTACAGTGAGCTTTTCTTAAGATGTTGCGGGAAAGATCCTGGAATTTTATTGTGAAGTGGCAACTGGAGAATTAAGGAACCTTGGCACTTAGACAGAAGAAGGAAAAGAGGTCAGTTTTAGGCCTGTGAAAGATTAAAGTCAAACAAGTTTTACCAAGCTTCCTGTTTCTGGGAGCTGCGTAAGGCAATTCCCATACCTGAAAGCCACATGACTCAAGCTCTCCTACTACTCTAAATCCTGGCCCTGTAACAAATCCAATGAACTGCACAAATACTTCCTCCCACCTCGAGCCTCCCCTTCTTCCACCTATCTCCTTGAACACTCCCAACTTCACAAATCATGACCCCAGCCTTATATCTCCCACATCCTGCACTTCCTTGCTATGCATGTATTGCTTTGTCTCTGGATTCCCAAATCCTTTTGGTTCCTTCATATTTTATTAGGAAGCGTGGGTCCCAGTGCTGGCTGAGTTGCTTGGGAACTGCAGAGAACAGAGCAGAGTTAACTCTGGCTACTGCTCTTTCCTGCAAGTTACCACATGCCAGCCAGTCTCTCTCAGGAACCTGAACCTTTGATCTTCAGCTTGATTCATCCCAACCTGCAGTTTGAACATCCCTGGAATAATATATACTGAATGCATTGTATCACTGCAGGGCTTTTATTCAACTTACAAAGAGCTGTGTTGCAGTTGAAGCTCAGGATAGGCAAGTTTCACAGCCTTAGTAGCTCCCAAACGTGAGAGAGTCTGAATCAGACCTAGGCAGGTAATTTGTGCTGTTCGGTGTGTTTTTCTAGGTATGATCCAAAGACTAATCAGTGGAGCAGTGATGTGGCTCCCACCAGCACCTGCAGGACCAGTGTTGGGGTAGCAGTTCTTGGAGGTTACCTCTATGCTGTGGGTGGCCAGGATGGTGTCTCTTGTCTCAACATCGTGGAAAGGTACTTTTTAATTACAAAAAGAAAAGAAAAGTGGGGTGCAGTGAGAAAGAGGGTCTCTTGAAGGGTGCAGCTGATGCAGACAAGCTGGAGAGAAGATAGGAACTGTACAAATCTTACAGGGATTTTTGTTTGGAGAGAATAAAGTCGGTCTTCCTGCCCCTTTGTGAAGATGTCAGCACTTCAACAAGCTCTGGTGTTTTTTCTTTTGCCAGGTATGATCCGAAAGAAAACAAATGGACTCGAGTGGCTTCCATGAGCACCAGGCGCCTGGGAGTGGCGGTGGCTGTGCTGGGAGGCTTCCTCTATGCTGTGGGAGGCTCTGATGGAACATCTCCTCTCAATACTGGTATGCCTTTTGCTGTCCCTTAATCCCAGTCAACGCTTGTCCTGGTCCTGGGAGCCCTCCAAGTCCCCAGATCGCTGTTGAATATCTTAGTGATGAGTTTGTGGAGCTTTTTTCTTCTTTAAATATTATTTTGCCGTACAACAATTCACTCTCCAGGCTTGTGAGCCCCTATTACCTGGCTGTGTGTCATATTTTCACTTTCTCAGTGCTGCATTTGGCAGTCTGTCCTGAATACAAGGCTTTGATCATTTGCATTGCAGTTGCAAGCACATTTTTTTAAAAATTCCTGCAGCAGCCATTTTCTGCTGTAGGAAGGAAGATGCCGAAGGTAAAACTGCTGCAGGTCAATTCTTGAGTGTAGATCTGAATGTAATTGATTGTGTAGGGCTGAAGACAAGAGAGAGACCAGCAAGAGTTCTTTGGAAAAAAAGAGAGAACAAACAGGTTCATGGCATTTTTGGTGTGTGCAAATTGGGTCCAAAAGTGCTGTGCCTGCTGCCTGCCAACCCTGTTGACCAAAGGCCTTCCTTTCCTCTACAGTGGAACGCTACAACCCGCAGGAGAACCGCTGGCACACGATTGCCCCCATGGGCACGAGGAGGAAGCACCTGGGCTGTGCCGTGTACCAGGACATGATCTACGCTGTGGGAGGCAGGGATGACACCACAGAGCTCAGCAGTGCTGAGAGGTACAACCCACGCACCAACCAGTGGTCTCCTGTGGTGGCCATGACGTCCCGGCGGAGCGGAGTGAGTGCGGTTTGGTGGGCTTGTGCCATTGTGCCACATGTCGCCGTGTGGGGAGAGCACAGGGCAGGGTGTCATTGTCAGTCTTGTGAGGAGAGCACGGGGTGAAGTGTCAGTCTTCTTATGGGGCTCTCCTGCTTTCTCTGCATCTTCATCTCTTTTCTGTGAGGGAAAAAGTTTGCAAAAACTCTCTAGCAAGACTAGAGGATCAACAGGTAGTCAAGCCATGCCATAGACAGCTGTTTAGGATGGGGAAATGAGTCATCTGAGGTTATTTTAAAATATTTTTGGCCTCCTATATGCAGTCAACTAAGTGGGCAGCAGAGGAGCTTTTAGGTGACTTGGCCGTATTTGATGTGAGATACCATTAAAGAATGCTATCAAAATTAGTACCTGTATCTCTCTGGATGAATTAGGAGGTGAAAACACCCACTTGCTCAGAGGAAAAAGCTGGGAAACTGGGTAAGCGTGTGTTTAGATACATATTTCCAGCAGGCTCTCATTGCCTTGAGGTGTGTGTGGGAACGGGGTTCCTGGGCTTTGACTGAGGCTGTTGCCTCTCCTCAGTGAATCCTGAGTGACAGCACGTTCCCATCAGCAGCTGATCGTGGTGGTTTCTTGTGAACAGCAGATTACTACAGTGTTTTCAGGTGTCATCATGTTTGGCCAGATTCTAATTATATGAATGTTTATCATTGGATATTGGATTATATAGTAAATAGAGGACTCATTCTATCTGTATGTTAGTGTTTCAGTATTTGGTGAGGCAAGTATGAGTCACAGTTTGAGCAGCTACTGGTTTTGGAGGCAGAGAGCACATATTTCTGTTCTCCAGGCACAAAGTATGCTGTCCAACACTGTCCACTTTAGTTTCTGATTAGTCATTGACTTTTTATCAGCTGTTTCTATATTTGCTTTCTTGTAGCAACTGCTAAACACATGCAGCTATGTATGCAGCTCTTCCGAGTCTTCTGACTTCCTCGAAGCCAAAACAAGGACCATTTTACATTGTGTACCTTCTCTTTTCTCTGTTGTACTCCATGTTTTCCACAGGAAGTGATCATCTTTTTGATGTTGCAGTGTTTTTGTGCTTCTGCAGAAAGGCTAAATAGAAAGTCTGGAGGCCAAGATGCTTACAGATTGTCCAAGCCCCAGCCTGAGAGGTTTGGGACCAGGGGCTTACCTGTGGTTTTGCTACTTTAGCCAAGTATTGTGGGCTGGTAGATATTCTGGTGCATACATGTCACACTTGGGGAAGAATTTCAGTCCAGAACATAAGTTTTTTGTATGAAAAAGGTTTGGATTCTCATGTATTTATCGTAATTCCAGTGGTTCTACTTCTTGTAGCTGGCAATAAGGGGAACCTTCTGCTTTTTCTTTGAGAGATTCTCTGTTCTGAGATACACATTTAACTTTCCATGTCTCATTTTTTAGGGTATTTTATTTGTGCCACGCCCTAAAGAAAAAAACCCCAACCCTCTCCTGCAGACTGCCTTTCACCAAACATGGTTATTAAATTCTTTTATTAATATTTTGATTATAAGCCTTTCTTTCAGGGCATCCCAGCTAAGCAGCTACTGTCTGATGGCTGTTTTGCAGGTTGGCCTGGCCGTAGTGAATGGACAGCTGATGGCAGTGGGGGGCTTTGATGGCACAACATACCTGAAGACCATTGAGGTGTTTGATCCAGATGCTAACACATGGAGGTAACTTGAATTTGGGAGACAGTCAAATAGTGAAATCCAGCTGGAGCTGTCCCAGGCAAATTAGGAGTGTGGTACACACCATAACAGAGAACTCGAGTAGGGTAGAACCATCACAACACTCACTTTGTGGCTTGTTGCCTTGCATGAAAGTGTAAGAAAGAATCACATTTTGAAAAATATCCCAGTATGCCACTTCTGTTCATTTTGGGCTGAGTCTCTCCTGCTTCCAAATAACACTGAGCTTGTCCTTAGCAGAAGGAACTCACAGCCACCATATAGAATTTGGCCTGTTTACTTCTTGCTTTCAAGCTGAGGCAACGATTTCTGAATCCTTTTGGAGGAGCTGAAACACTTCAAGCATATGATGTTATTCCCCTTAAAATCAGCAAGATTCAGCCACTGGAAGAATGTCCAAGCTGAGACAAATAATGTGAAATTACTGGTCAAAATACATACTGAGTAGAAAAGAAAGAGGAAAAATAGCCCTTCTGGTCATAACTATACTTAAAAACAATTGCTTGTGTATTTATTCCCAAATGTAATTAGCATAAAGTATCAAGCTCCTGTGGCTATTCTTGCTGCTGTGGTAATCTGGCAAGGGTGGGGAATAGAAAGAAATTAATGTCCTTATACTTACTAGTGATAGTAGTAGTTTAACCCTTCACTGATAAGAAAAGCTGTCATGACCAGCAGTGGAGGAATTTCCCCTTGTTTGGTGAGCCATAGATCCACCAGGCTCCACCAGGATTTTTTGAACTGCTGAGGAAACCAGTTGAGTAGAGAGTAGTACATACATCAGATTCCTTAGTGCAATGGTTTCAGCTACTCCCTGTGACAGTAATGGGATGTCCAGAGTTAGGAGTTACTGCCTGGCAGGTGTTCATACAGTTTGGGAGATTATTCAAGGTATTGTTAGCTTGTGGTTTTTTTCTCCACTGAATTCAGTATAGCTGACCAGCTTCTGTGGTCTTCCCTTTCTTTTGTTTCTTGCCCCACGAAGATATTTTTTATTTGTGCAGTTTGACTGAGAAATTATTCCGACGCAATTCGGCTTTAACAAATTGCACTGGTAGAAGCTGTTTGGAGAACTTGCTTCTGCTGTTTCTGCCGGCAGACTCCAGTGGCACAGAGGGAAATATGCAGCTGGAGTCTGTAGGGATCCAATATCGCTGTGAAATGCAGACACCATCGCAGCCAACAGATGGTGCTTGGGATGTGTTATATCTTGGTTGGATCAGCTGAATGCAGGGGTTTAGAACTATAAATTAAATTAGTTGAATTGTGAGGACTAAGCCTAGTCCTGTGTTACCCAAAACGTAGCCTAAGGTCAGCTACAGCCTACAAAGTTCTTTTCTATCTTGCACATTACCAGAGAGGGAGAAGGAAGTATTTATTTGAGTAACAGAAATTTGGTGTCAAAACAAGCAGCAATTTCTGTTCTGAGAGAGAAAGGCATGAGCAAATACAGCTGTTTACTCTTGAAGTGTGTGAGATCAGTGCTACACAACTACTTCTTCACAGCCCACTTTTAGCAGACATTAGTCTAGTTGTGCTTACATGGGCTGGTTCAGCCTTTCCCATGGCAGCTCCCAAGTGTGCTCCCAAGGGTTGGTGTCTCCATGGATGATGGGATTCAGTGTGTCACCCTGGAATATTGTCTCCGCAGGTTGTACGGCGGGATGAACTACCGGCGGCTGGGCGGAGGCGTGGGGGTTATCAAAATGACACACTGTGAATCCCATATATGGTAAGCTTCCAGAGGTAGGGAGTCCCCTGGCTTCTCATTCCTAGAAAAACTGAAGAGACTTGTTGACACTGGACCTCTTTGCAGCTCTAGTATGCACGGTCTAGATCCAATGTAACTCTTTGCCGGTGAACTCTTTCAATGGAATTATAAAAATGGACCTCTGTCAGAGTGCGCCCAGCGGGAGACCACGTTGTCAGACTCCAGGGAACCACTGGACAAAAGTAGAAGTGTTGCTTATGTCCGTATTTTTTCTAAATAGTTCTACATTTTTTGAATAAACCAAACTGTAATAGTTATTGTAGTGTAAAGGATGCTGATGTAGAGCCTACACTCTGTACTGGGAGTCTGGCCAGGAGGAGGGATTCCTGCTTTCCCTCCTGCTGCGGGAGCAGTGGATGTGGCAGCTGTTTGGTGGGCGAAACAGAAAAAGTGATACAGAAAACATTGCTTTGGCCTTATTTACAGAGAGCTTCAAAAAAATGTACTTGACCTGCGAGATGCCACCTTTGCACAGAAGCTTTTCTGTGCAGAGAGTATATTTATTTTTTCATTTGATTTGTATCATGTATTTCCTTTGTATCGCTCACAGCGATGATTCCAGCTTTTTATATACATCTCTGTGTGCATATATATATGTATTTTATATATATATATATATATATGTATATATGTGATTTGCATTTCAACCAGCTGGTGGTTTGGGCATGGCTGTGTCCTGCCAGCTACTGTGGTTCTAACCCTTGTGGTATGATTTGAGGTCTCTTAGAGGAGACCTGTGGGATGGGTGCCCTGAGTATCTTTTCAGAACTGGACCTCTCATCTCTTGACTAAATCAGTGAAGTGCCCAAAAAGAGTGAGAGGAAAAGGATTTCAAACGATGCCTTTTTACTGTACAGAAGTTCAGCTTTTGTCTCTCCTCTCCCCTGTATGTGAACCTGTGCTGGTTTGAAGGTAAACCAGGTGGAGAAATTAACCCCCACACAAATACCTTGCGAGAGATTTCAAGTCGGAGTTACAATTTAATAGAAAGATTACAATAAACGCAATGAATACAGGAAGACTGGCTTAAAACCTACAGAGTACAACCTGACACCCTGTTGGTCACGCTGGTGGTAGCAGTCCCAGTTAAATGGTGGTTGCAGTCCCGTTGGAGTGATGGATGTGGTCTTGTCGAAAGCAGTGGTCCTGTGGGAAGGCCTGGTCCCTCTCTGGATGTCCAGTGGTGGTGGTTGTGTCCAAGTCCCCAAACCCCCAGATTCTATACCCTCCAAGTCCAGGCAGGAATGTTCAGTCCCTTCCCCAGGGCAGGGAGTTTCACAATGGAATGATGTAATCCTATGAGTCATAGGATATTTTGGGGAGTCCTTGATGGCCCATTGGCAGAGATGAGCCCCCTTCTTGGGCTGGGTGTAGTTGTCACTTTGTGAAGACAAAGAGAACACTGTACCCAGCTCAGAGCTGTTACAAATGACCCACCATTAACAGTTCATCAGGAACAGTGCAGATGGGTGTGGAATACATAGTTTGGCTACACCCATACTGGTACTTTCTCCTGTAACCACGACATTATCCACCCCTTACTCTACAGCATCTACATCATGCCCAAGTTAATATACTTCTTTATATTCATATATATATATACAATGAAATATTACAGACAGTTCCCACCCAGAATTATGTCCCCTTGAGGTACACAAGGGGTTTCCCCAACTTTCTGCATTAGCCATCAGTTGTAACCAGGCCCTTGAGCAAAAACAATCCCACATATGTATTTGCTTTTGCCTGAAGGGGACTAATCCAAGTTTTTCCTAACATACCTTTCATATGTACTACAGGGACTTTATCTCCATCTAAAGTATGCAGGGGTTCTGACTGGGCAGGACCAGCTTGATTAATGGAGCCTCAGGTTTTGACCAGACAGTGGCCTTTGCCAAATGCAGCTCCCAGTTTTTGAAGGTCTCCCCACCCAGTGCCTTCAAGGTGGTTTTAAGCAGGCCATTGCACCACTCAGCTTTCCCAGTGGCTGGTGCATGGTAGGGAATGTGGCACACCCACTCGATACCATGTTCCCTAGCCCAGGTGTCTATGAGGCTATTGAAATGAGTCCCATTGTCTGACTCAGTTCTTCTGGGGTTGCCATGTCTCCACAGGACTTGCTTTTCCAGGCCCAAGATGGTGTTCTGGGCAGTAGCGTGAGGCACAGGGTATGTCTTCTTCAGAAGATGGTCCAAAACTCTCACCTTCAGACCAGTTTGTTACGATTTCCAGAATCCCCCATGATTTCCTATCCGGGCTCGCTGTGTGATCAGTGCAATCCACTTGCTCCACGTGGCCTCAGTGGCATGATGAATGGAAGGAACCTTTTCCTTGAACATGCAGCCCTGCACTGGCAGTCAGGGTGCCAGAAGCAGCTCTGCTTCAGTACCAATAACTTCTGAGGCAGCTCGAACCCCTTCATAAGCTGTGAGAATCTCCTTTTCAGCTGGGGTATAGCTGGCCTCAGATCCTTTGTATCCCTGACTTCAGGACCCCAGCAATTGTCCTCAGGTCTCCCCAGGTCCCTTCTGCCAGAGGCTCCAGGAAGGACCATTCTCCTCAGCTGCAGTGTAGAGCACATTTTTTACATCCTACCCTGTCCTGACTGGCCCAAGGGCTACTGCATGGGCAATCTCCTGCTTAATTTGTTCAAAAGCTTGTTGCTCCAGGGCCCCACCAGAAATCATTTTTCTTTTGTGTCATGAGATAGAAAGGGCTTACAATCATGCTGTGCTCTGAGATATGCATCCTCCAAAAGCCCACGGCTCCTAGGAAAGCCTGTGTTTCTTAGTCAGTGGGGACATAGCTGCTATATTGTTAATCACTTCCATTGGGGTCTGGTGACGTCCATCTTGCCATTTCATTCCTAGAAACTGAATTTCTTGAGTAGGTCCCTTAACCTTACTTTCCTTCATGGCAAAAGCAGCTTTCAGGAGAATCTGGATAATCTCTCCTTTCTCAAAGACTTCCCCTGCTGTGTTCCCCCATACAATGATGTCATCTATATACTGTAGATGTTCCGAAGCCCCACCCTTTTCCAGTGCAGTCTGGATCAGTCCATGGCAGATGGTGGGACTGTGCTTCCACCCCTGGGGCAGTC